>QJNY01000542.1:0-52141 GCA_004155945.1 Monosporascus sp. mg162 | reverse complement strand
TTACCCCCCCCCCCCCCCCTTCCTCCTCTCCCAAAGCCTGCCCGCAACCGACTACCTTTAACGCGTCCAAGCCAATATTACCCCCATTTCGTACGACCCAAAGCTGACCGACTAAATAACTATTTCGACCGAATCCTTAACCCAAATACGCGAGCGTTTCTTGTGCGGCTTCTATACGTTAAAGATATACGTCAAGAAACGCGTTGTAGGACATGTTGGAAGGCGCGTTAGAGTGGCGCGTTAGGGCGCGTTGCGGGGCGTTTCGCGGGGTGTATAGCAGTGCGTATCTGGCTTGATTTCGCATCAACACGATACCTACGCAATTAAATGATCAAAACAAACGTTTTCTAGAAAAAGGAATACTTGCTATATAGGATGAACAAGTTCTTTTAACCAGCAGAAAGGTCGTGGCAAAGAATTGCTGCTAACAGCTGCTAAAGTTGGTCGGTCGCGGTCGGCTTAAAATGAAGAAATGGCAACATAACGTCCGCAACGAGCCTTGATATAATGCGTGCACTTGTCGAAAAGCTGTAAGTACAGTTAGGAAAAAAGCATTTAATTAATTTGAGTTGATTCAAGGTGTTATTGTTAGGGATTACAAGGGTCCGGGCACACCTGCCGGATCCTCGTACATATATACCTGTATGTCCCCACGTAATCTTCGATAGTATACGGAATCCAAACTTTTACACTTTTATACAGTTATACGTATCTTACGTAAGGTTACTCGTAATACGTAAAAAACCTTGAGTTAACAGTTATAATATTTTATTATTTATTTTATTATTCTTATTATTACCTATGTAATCCTTAACAAATAATACCTATTACTTGAATTAAGAATTAATCTTTCTTATTACCTTATTATTTTTACCTATTTAAAAGGAAGTATACGAAAAAAATTCGAAATAAAAATAATACCTAACGTGAAATTTAATAAGTATACCCATACCGCCAAAAGAAAAGTTCGAAAGTATATAAAAAATATACGCCTTTATCGCCAAATATCTTGATAACCGGTGCTTTTTACGAAACATTAAAAACTATCGAGTTTTTAAAGAAGGAACTTATTTTAACGTCGTCTCTAACAACCTTTACGGTATAATAATTACTAACGTATTACATCAGACAATTTTTCCAATTTATTAAAAGGAAATCGACAAATTATTCGACCAGCAGTTTAAAATTGCTTACATATATTTTAAATCTTTCTGCAGAAAAAACGTTAAGTTCGATAACTTCCTTTTTACAGAAAAAATACCTAAACAATTAAACTTTTTAAAAAATCCGACAAAATCAGCATTTATATTATCAGTAAAGCCAATACTTACGTCGCCAACAGAAAAACGGAAATAACTAAACCTTCCTAAAATTGTAACATAATTAATACCTATACCGACAAATAAGCTAAAATCTTAAAAATTACAAACCCCCAAAAATACCCCGGTTAAGGCAACCTTTAAGCAGGAAAGTATCTGACGGAAGGCCAAAGGGCGTTAGTCGCAACAATTTTCTGAAGGTGGGTTGCACTCTTTTTTTATTCGCCCAAACTGACCTAATTAGCTTCCGCAGGAAAAGCTACCTTTAGCCACACCTATTTTGCACTATGATACAAGTACCAACACCGGTCATTGTTACAAATCGCAACATCGCATTCGGCGCAACGAGACGTCCATCGGGCTAGCTGCCGATTCACAGCACTATCACCTGCAATTTGAAGCCCTACTCGCCGCGTACCGCGATAAGACTTGCTAAGACAAAGCATAACACCTTGAAACGGACTTCCCTAAGACTCTGTGGTGTATATTGAGAGGGATTTCCATATTGCCCGTACGAGATGAGCTCCTTGAAGCTCTCTGCCGGCTCTTGAAAAGTGATCCGAAGTGTCGAATACCTTTATCAACAAGTGCTCTGCGGAAAGGCAACGGCCTTACTTCAGCTTCACGTTTATCGATAATTAATGGCTCAAAATGAGACCCAACTGACGGATTAGGGGGAGCGTTAGGGCGGAAGGTAGCTGGATCTGTAAAGTCTTCTTCATACGAATCAGGCCTTAGCTGTACCACAGGAGTTTGTGATTCTATTTTAGCGTTTGCAGCTTTCCGCTTCCGTCCCATTTTGCCCTGATTTCGCACTGAAAATTAATAAAAAACGGGGTGTTGAGCGGGAAAAAAAGACAGCAATATCGTTAACGTTAACACTTAAAGCACCTTTGCAACCGCCTTTCTGTGAAGTAGCGCAACTTAGTGGAGCTTTAGTGGGCCTTCAGGGGTAGCCCCTTCTGTATTAGGCTAATGACCTACTAAGAATTGTTGCCATACACGCCCTCTGGCCTTCCGTCAGATATCAGCCTTTTCGCTAAAAGATCCCGAGTTATCGGCTTAAGGCGTAAATTAAAACGGCCTTTTAAACTTATCCGAACCTTCGAATAGGGACGACGGTATAATATAAGCTTTAACTTTTTTTTTTAAAAGTAAGGAAATTTCGCGTTAGTTAAAATATAACGCCCGTTACGCGTAACCAAACTTTAACTAAAGGAATTGCAAAATTATACTAGCTTCGCGTAATAAACGTTAAATTGTTTTGGCTAAACGCTGAAAAAGCTAAACATAACGGCTTAATTATTTTTTATAACTAAAAGCAGGTATGTTATTGCGATATATACCTATACGACAAAAAAATAAATAAAAAATAGGCCGATATAAATAACTGAAAATCCGCTATTTTTAAAAAAGCTTAAATTTTATTTCGTAACGACGCTTGAGCTTAATAAAAGCAACAACTTTCCGAATTTAACAAAAGTCGTCTTCGGTTAAAGCTAACGACCTTTTTAGATATTATATTAAAACAGTTCTGAATTAAACCAAAAAAAGCCCAGAAATAATTAACTAAGAATCGGTATACCTTTAAAGATAATAAGCAAAGGAAACCGGTTAAAGCTTACGTTATAGAATTATTTAAATACGTTAAATTATAAGGTAATTTAACCGATTTTTAGTTATTTACCCGCCTATACCAAAATTTGTACCCGGCTTTCTAAGTACTATACTTTCGACTAAAAAAAATAAACAACATTACAGCATATTTGGACAAGGTCGACGACAAAGCCAAGGCTAAAAAAGCAAAGTTAAACAATTTGCCGAAATTAATCTTTGCCTTATAAAACGATTTATATAATAACATAAATAATTTAGATAATACGGCTTATTAAACGAATAATAACCGTAATAGCCGCCGATTCCAACGCTAAAAATCGCCATAACGTAATCGAAGGTTACCCGGATTTCGTCCTTTTAATTCGAGTCCCCGTAGTTATTTTGGAAACCGCCGAGAATAGGGATAACGACGTAAAGAATCGCGTTTTCGTTAGTATCCCGAACGCGAAAAACGTTCGAATTATCCGGATTGCGGAAGTTACTAACGCCGTTTTGGACGATACCGAAAGTTCGGTTAAAAAACCCGTCGTTAGAATAAAACTTATGCATTTATTAAGGAGAAAACCGTATAGAAATACGAAAAAAACGCCGAGGATTATTAATATATTTTATAGGTTAACGGTTACCATTATTTTAACGAAAACGAAGTTAAATTGAAGGTTAATTATAAAGAAGATTAAGTATTTATCGAAAATAACGTTATCGATAATACGTATTTCGTATTTTTCGAAGAATTTAACGAAATGTTAACTATTAAAAATACCGGTAAAGAACTAAGTTATTTATGCTAACGATACGATACGTAATACGGTACAGTTAACCTTTTTGCTGGCTATATATAAAAAGAATATATACTTAAAAAATAAACAGTATCAAAAATTATACGAACGGTAAATTTTTCGAAGTCCGTTTTAAAAGTTATTAACGTTAATAAAACAATATATATCGTTTTAAATAACGAATAAATAATTAAGGTTAACTCCAATCGGGTATTAAAAAATTAGATATAGCGAAAAACGTCGTACTTAAAAATAAACGTTAAAATTAACATTAATGCATAACTTATAAACGTTTGCATAAATACGGGAAGTTCGTCGATTTTCGTCGACCGAAAATAGATAATTTTATAAGTTAAAAATCCGAATTTTTACAAATATAACTTTATTTACATTAAAAGCGTTAACTTACGAACTTTTATTAATACTTAAATAAAATTCGACTTTTATATAAAAGACCAAACTAAAGATATATGAAATAACGGCCATTTTGTAATTAAGGTAAATCTAATCGATAACTTTAAGCCAAATATATTACTAAATACCGAATTTTTAATTTAGCATAAAATTAAAATCGATTTCGCGAAAGGAAATTATTTTTCCGATTAATTTTTAATATAAAAATAAAAAGGAAAACCGTTAAAACTGTAACCGTAAGACCAATACGGCGAAAAGTTATAACTGCTTATATAATAATTATCCTTACAATAATTATAACGTTTATTAACGTAAATTATATTAATTTAGTTAAATTAATAAATAAAAAAGATCAGATAATTTAACCGGTATATATAATAACGGATTATTCGGAAACGCTTAACCTTACTTGCGATAAATTTAACCCAAAAAAAGCTATCTTTTATAATATTAACGTTTAATTTTTAATAAATAAAAAGAACGAGAATATTAATATTATACATAATTATACGGATAACGAAAAAGCTTAATTAATTAATTAGTACGACATTAAGCAATATTTAAAAGCCGGTCTAACCCGAAAAAAATAGGCTAATATAATCGAAAAAGCTTATACTCCCGTTATAAAAAGCGCAAAAAGCGCTAAAACGGACAAACGCCTAAGCGCCGACTTCTACACCCCGTTATACGGCATAACGAAACCAACGGACATCCCATTTATCAAATCCAAAAACGGCGCGGTTATCGTAAATAACGAGCCGGTAATTAACGACAAGATACGCCGCCTTATCGACAGCTACGATATATTTCGGGATAAAGATATAATACTAATACCCGAAAAACACAAAATACGTATCGACCTTGTCGACGGATAGCAGAAACAACTTAAACCGATTAGGATATACCCGATAAACGTTAAAAATCGCTAAGTTTTCGACAAGAAATACGACGACTTATATAAAAAGGGAAAAGTATTCTTTTAAAACGAACTTACCCACGTAACAATCCTAGTTTTCGTCGTATAAAAAAATTAAACATTAAACATAAAAAAAAAGCGCGTAATAATTAACCTTAAACCGTTTAATAAGATAACCGTCCTTAACGTTTATACTTACCCGACCAAGATAACATTATAAATAATATAATTAGCAAAATATGATTTAATTTATTCAATATAACGTTCTACACCTATAAACGGGACACACCTATGAACGGAACACTTTTTGGCACCTCGTAACAACAAATTCAAATAACTTAACAACAACATATCGCATTAATTAAAATCAATCGGATTCTTTTTCGCTAAACGTATCTATAACTTTTACATAAGTACGCGCATTATGCCCAGGCTTGTCGCAAACGCCACACTTCCGTTCCTTAGTCTTAACCCTCTTACGACGACCCCCTCCAGCTGCTATTAGCTACATTTTTTCATTACCCCCTTTTTTTTGGGCTAGAAAAGCTTATCCCTTGTGTATAGTAAGTATTTCTCCTTTTTAAAAACGTTTGTTTTTGGTCCTGCAACGTTTGCTTAAAATGTAATTCGTTTCGCGTAATTGGACGTTTTTTTCCCGGAGAAAAGCAACTTTATGCAACAGCAACATATAACCTTTTGTTACAAGATTAATGACTGAAATATTTTTGTTAGCGAACTACCTTAATAATTTCTAATCTTTTTTTCCAAGTATCGTCCTTATCTTATTGCTTTACGGATATTTCTAGGGGTTTTCGCGGGTGGGAAAATGGAACCGGCGGAGATTAGTAAGGAAACTGTCGGTATAAGCATAATTAAAAAAACTTCCAATTCGGAAAAAACGTTATTAAGATCGAATAAAACAAAACCAGCTTTCGCGAATCCAGATTTGATATTATTAGACGTTATAGTAACTTGGAACGCGTCGTAAAAGCCGGCGAGAAAATTTTCCTTGGCAATATAGGTATGATAACGTCGCATTAAGTTCCCGATATAACGCGAATAAGCGCGTTTTAAAACAGAAAAATAAGATACGTTAAAAGGTTAAAGTCGATACGAAAAATGCGCGGGTATATAAAGCGTAATAATGTTATTATTAACGCAGTATTTTTCGAATTTTATCGAATAATAACTTTCGTAGCCGTCGAAGATAAAAAAATGTTTCGAACCTTTTATACGCGTCCGAATATGCTTATTAAAATTCTGGATCTATTCGAAACTTAATTTATTTGTTATCTAATTATTATTACTTAATGCGATTTTTTAATCGGCTACTGGCAATAAATTATCGCAGTACCAAGATTCAAAATAATTTTTCCCCGTTATGATAATAAATAACGGCATAACTTAACTTTAAAAATTAATAGCCTGGATAATTATAATTTATTCTTTATTTCCTTATTGCGCTTATTTAAGTTTTTTACGTTTTTCGGTATTAATAATTATTATGCCCGTTGCTATAAAAAACCTTATCAAAAATCCAGTCTCGTCGAAGTTGTAAATATCCTTTTTTACGATGCCGTACTTTGCGATTATAACCCGAATAGGTTCAAATTACTTACGAAATGCTTTTGGATTTTCGGATAAGATCCGTTAATAATCGATTTTCCCATTTAAACGCGTTTAAAGTTTTTTTTGCCGTTCAACAAATTTCGACGCCCAGTTAATTCCGATACGTTCCGTAATACGCTAGGTAAGTAATATATTGGCCATATCTTTAACGTGCTAAAGCCGGACAGGCAACGTTCGCGTATTTAGGTTAAGGATTCGTTCGATAATCGATTTTTTTTCGGTCGGCGTCAATCTCTGCAAAGGAGAGATAGTATCGGCTCGGGCGCATTTCCCGTTAACGCGTACTTCTAAAGTAAAAGGTGGAACTTTATAAATAAAACTAAGCTTTTTGTAACTAAATTTCGAGTCTCGTTTTTTAACCTGAACAGCTAAGTTCATTTTCGCTTCTTTTGTAAAGCGCTCCATATTATAGTTGTTGAGATATGGGTAATTGAAGATATGTTATTAGAATAGCTAAAAAAGTGTCCCGCTTATAGGTGTGTCCCGTTCATAGGTGTGGGACGTTATCTAATTTTTTCTTTTAATTATTAATATAAACGGAATACCAGAACCGTATAATAATTATTAATTCTCAAAAACTAAAAAAATTTAACGTAATTTTAATAATTTTTCGTAACGTTTTTGCCTTTACTTAACTGTTTATAAATAAGTTATTTTTTTCGCATATAAGTATTTCGTACGTACATATATTAACGATATTATCGTCTTTAGCATTAATACCGAAAAATATATAAAGTACTTACGTATCGTATTAAACATACTTAACAAAATGCGGATCTATATTAATGCAGAAAAATCTTTCGTCGGCTTTTTAACAACCCGCCTGCTAAGTTATAACATTAATCAAACCGGATTTTTTTCAAAACTGATAACCGCATAAACGCGTTTAAAAAGCTCGTTTTTCTTAATACGTTTAACGCATTGGAAAATTACTTAAATATAACAACTTAACTACGCAAAGGAATCGCGTAATGTAATGTTAAAGCAATACCTTTCGAATAACGAAAAACGAAACTACTGGCAAAACTTAAAAAATCGGGAACTTTACTTATCAAAATGCCGAAATAAATGAAATAAATACATACTTAAAAGATCGAATTCGTACCGACGGACGAAAAAAAAAGCTTAAAATTAGCTTTAATACTATTTATACACTTAATACGTTAAGTATTACCATTAAAAAAATAAGCCTATCTTTTTTAAGCTAAACGCCTGCAAAAAGGCTTATAATATTATGCTTTTCCAATTAGCTAACGAATAAAACGGTTAAGTTATTCCCTGCAAAAATATACTTAAAACCGAAATTAGGCCTATCTTTTTTATATTTAAGCTAACCTTTAACGCAAAAAAAAAAGTACGGATTTATAAAAAGAAAAATAACCATTTTAATATATAGATATACAAAACTCCGAAAGCTTATTTAATTTAGCCGATTTCTGGTTAACGTTTTTATTAATTATGCTTTTACAAAAGAAATCGTTACTTATACGTTTTTAATTACCATAGATTTTAATAAAGCTAATTCTAAGGTAACTAATATAGCTAAATTTTTGTCGCAATTTTAACTTAAGATATATCACATTCCAAAAAAACTTAACGGAATATTAAACGCGTTATTACGCTTGCCGATAGTGGTTTCGGATTAAAAAGCAGCTAAACGAAACAAATTTAACGAATTAAACGATATATAAAACGATATTAATATTTGGTATTTTTTAACGGGAAAAGATAAAACCTTTTAAACAATCCCCGTTCTTAATAACAAATTTAAAGCCCGCATTATCGAAAAATACGTAATAAATTACCGGTATAAGCATATATACGCTATATTACAGGAAATAAAAATTAGCGAACGCAAAAAATGGCAATATTAACCATTTAAGTTACAAAATAACCTTTTTTACTATATCGGGCTAGATAACTATAAAAGGTTATGCATTTTATATACTTAGGTTCAAAACGTCTTAAAGCTCATATATATAACAAAAAGTATTATTTCGGCAAGAATCGTATAATAAAAGATTTACGTAATATTTATTTCGCAAAGATATATTTCAAAATATAGAAATATTTTAACTTTTATACGGTTTACCGAAAAAACCAAACGGATCGAAGCAAGTTATTAAAGGAATTATTACTCTTTCCAGCAGTTAAGTTACTGTACTATACGATAACCATGGATTTTATTACGGATACGCTGAAAGTAATATCCGTAAATACTTTTTAAACGTTAATAAAGTATAATACGTTAAATAACTTATGCATTATTTCGTACAAAGTTAGCAAGAAAACATTCTTAATATTTAATAATACGCGGTATACGGCCAAGGATTAAGTAATAATAACGTTAAAAATGCTATAACTTTGCGATTAAGGGTTACCTATTACCATTATTAGCAATAAAGATTTAAAGTTTATATCTGTTTTATAAAACGAGATGTTTAACGTTTTCGTATTAAATTACTTTTTTTTACAGCATATTATCCGCAAACGGACGGATTATCCGAAAGGAAAAACCAAACCGTTAAGATTGCTATACGTTTCCATACAGTTACGGACCTTAATGTTTTATAAACGAACATAATAGCCGTTTTGTAATATTATTTAAATAACTTCCTGGCGGTTATAAGAAAGCGATCCTTTAACGAATTAATATTCGGATTTTAATTTAAGTTAACTTTAAATATATTAAACGAAAAAAAAGGAACGGTAATTTCGGAAAACGCAATAAATATCGTACAAAAAAATTATGCCAGAGAAGCCGTATAATTAGCCGACCTCGCCAATATGCTCGCGAAAAAAACTACGATAACGCGCATACCTAAACGAAATTTAAAAAGGGCAAAATAATATACCTTAAGTTGCATTAAAAATACCACTTATTGGGATAACTTAAACGGAAATGGTTGCTTATTCGGGCCGGTCCGTTTAAGATTTTCGAACGAATAAAAAATTAAGTATATAAGTTAAACTTTTTTATTAATTAAAAAATTTACCTTATCGTTTCGGTAATACAGTTGTATAAATTAAAGTAAGGGGAAAATCTATTTAAACGAGGAATTGTTAAACTCGGCCTAATAGCCGTAAAGGGTAACGTACAGGAATGGGAAATCGACGGTATCGTGGACCGGCGAATTCGTTAAGACAGAAAAGACCTATCCGTTAAGTATTTCGTTAAATAGATAAGATATATAACAAAAGATAACGAATAACATTTCAAAAAAAACCCCTTTTTATAACGGTTAAAAAAGCCGGTACCGAATATAAAGCAAAGCACTTAATTAATTAGCTAAAAAAGTATTTAAAAAAGGAACTTAATCCGCTTTAACGATATTAAGGTAGCAAATAACAAATTCGTAATCGCATTTATCATCGACATGAAAAGGGAAAAAACCAATAAAGGATAACTACGGGTATTCGTTACATTTTTCTTACATATTTTATTAAAATCGTTAGGTTTTCCGTTTTATTTATTATTTAATCCTATTAATAACTTTTTTTGTGTATCTTTTATATTTAAGTATTTTTATTTTTCCGCTGTCCTTAACTAATTTTGCGTTATACTTGTTATATATTATAAAGCTGTTCGTACCTTTTTTAGAAAATTTTACGTTGTTAGGAAGTTGCATATCGTCGACATCAAAAATTTTCTGATTATAAAAAGGTAACTTTTTACTAAAATTTTTATCCTCTTTTTCCAATTTTTATTTCACCGCCGATTCGCAATAATTTATATATAAATCGGTGGTCGCCCGTAATCCTACACGTAATTTTAGTTATTCCTAACAAAAAATCCGCTTAATTTACTATTTGAAGATAATTAGGCAAATTATAATTCCGTTATAGCAGATAAAAAACCGCCTTTAATTCCGCTTTTAATTCTTAGTCCTTTAATAATAAGAAGGACGAATAAATTGGTCGCTTTAACGCATTTATGTTTATAAACAACAACTTATTTTTAACAGTTAGTAATAATTGGTTTAGCAATAATAATAACGATAAATAAAACGAAAATAGTTTTAGTAATTAAAATAACAGCAAATCCGTTAAGCGGGCGGGTATAATCGTCATTACCAAATTAAGCTTTCCTACCGGAATCCAAAATAATACTATTGCTAAAAAGGGCGAAAATCTTTTTCGTTTTTTTAATCCGTTTAAAATAATTACAAACTAGGTATCCTTTACCCAAAAAACGGTTACCCGTAATAAAGGAACAGTTTAAAAGGACGATGCTAACTTACTTAATAACCAAGTCGTTCTCGACGATTTATCCGAAAACTTAAATAAAAACCCATAAATTAAACAAATTAATTAAGCTGTTATTTTTAACGAAAATTGCGCTAAATTTAATAAAGCTATAATCGACTTCGCAAAAAAACCGGTACCTACGATTACTAATCGATTTAGTTTTAACAGAATCGGCTATAATAGTAATGACGATAAAAATATTAACTTCGGTTTAGGTACTTTTACCGATATTTAAGGAAAAGGGTACGTCCTAATAAATACCGATACCGAATTTCTTATTAGCAAGTTAATGCCAGTTCGGAAAATTACCTTCGCGGGAAAAAAGTTATTTATAACCTAACAATTAAAGCAAAACGTTAAAAAACGTTTTTCGTTTATTATAACGCTTTTAATATTTAAGAAGTTAAAACGTACGTTAACTAAAAATACTAAATAGGAAACCATAAACGTAAACGACGAAAAGGACGAAAAATCCGATAACCAAACCAGAATAAAAGTTTACTTTATACGTATTCGTAAAAAATGCGCTTACGATACCCGCCTAATGGCTAAAGTTACTAAGGAAATTAATAGGTTCGTAGTTAAGAACAGTATTAAGATTTATATTAAATACCTTTACGTAAAATCGGTTAAAGATTGCGTAAAATAAATATATAACATATAAAAGTCCAAAAAGGCTTACGATAATAAATTACCAGCTAAAACGGCCATTTTAACTATTAGACTTTGCAACCCGGAAAATTACCTAAATAATAGCATTAACGGCTATTTCGCAAAAATGGAAGACCTTAATTTATACCAGATTACCTTTAATACTAAGAAAAGTAACGCTTTTGTTAGTAACGACTTCGTTATATATTTCGTTATCTTTTTACTTTAAAAAGATATTAATACTATTAACAAAAAGCTCGAAAAAAAAGGCCTCCATAACGTTGGCAACGCCGCTCTTATCGATACCGAGGTTATTTATAAGGCTATCGAGGACAGAATTAATAATAAAATCGATAAAGTTATCCAGGATATCGAGAAAAAGATGGATATAACCGTCAAGGTTATTAAAAAGCTTTCGTCCGGCATTATTAACGAGTTAACCGTTATCCAGTGCTAACTGGATATAATTAAAAGCATTTTTTTACGAGACAAAACCTAACGGTAAACGTCCTAAAAAATGGTTATGGTTTTCGGATATTGCGTTAAACTTATCGCATAGAATTTAAGTAATGTACGCCTGCAGGAATATTTAAGGGCTTCAAAATTTGCGGTTGGTTTTACATACTTAGAGAACAAAATATTAACGTTAGTTTTTTCACCTTAAAGTAACTAGCCCAACTTATTTGGCCGTATTCTGGTTATAGCACCGTACGCTATACGGTTTCTTTTGGTATAAAAAGAGGACTTGTTAAGGATTATAAGGGTCCGGGCACACCTACCGGATCCTCGTACATATATACCTACATATCCCTACGTAGTCTTCGATAGTATACGGAATCCAAACTTTTATACCTTCACACAGTTATACGTATCCTACGTAGGGCTACTTGTAACACGTAAAGAACCTTAAGTTAACAGCTGTAATATCTTACTATTATTCTGTCATCCCTATCATTACCCAAATAATCCTTAACAGTTATGGTTAAGTTGTTTGAGTGCATTGTTAAGAAGTGCCAAAAAGCGTCTCGCTCGCTTGTGTGGCACGTTAAAAATTTTTTTATAATCTTAATTATTATGATCTAAATCGTTCTTAAGATTAACGGCATTTATCTGCCTTATTTATTAAGCAGGGTTTTCTTATTTTCGGGTATATCGCGGGATAAAATTAATATATTAAAGGGGCTAAGTATTTGCGAAAATTATATTACGTTAAATAAAGATATAACCCGGTTATTAAAAGTAATTAAAAAAACCGTATCGCCTTTTTCGTAATAGTAAAATTTTAATTAAGACATATTGCGTTTTACCGTTAGGTATAACAGAATAATATCGTATTTTAGTAGGATAACTTTAATATTCAGAATTATATTCGTAATATAACGCTTCGATACGGTTCCGTTATGCGTAATTTTATTACCGCCCTTACCCGTTATGATACCCGTATCTTTAAACGAATGTTAAAGCAATTTATATTCCGTTTTAATTAATACTATAAAATAAAATAGTTTTACGAAATGCTATAATAACATTTGGTATTACTTAAGAGGTTTTATTAGTTCGTAAATAATAATATCCGGATTTTGTTCCTTAATTTTATTAATGGACTTTATAAACGAAATAAGGAAAAATTTTTAAACTGTTTCAAATTAAAACGTGTACCGTATAATAAACGCCGTTCGATTTCGTTAGATATAATTAACTAAGACAAAGACACGATCGACGGTACCTATAAGGTTTATCGAAAGATTTTCCAAAAGGTATACGGTTTTAAAGAAAAATAAACCTATCAATTTTCGAAACATTTCTTATTTTATACACGGAAATCAGAAAATAATAAGTTATATCCGGAAAATACAAGCTAATTAAGCCGAACCAGTCGATTTATATAATAAAAAACGGTAATTGCTTTCCGTTCCTACCTTATTTTAATATAAATAAATCTCCTGTTTATATTTAACGTCCCATACAAGCACGCGCAACACACAAGCACGCGCAACACTTTTTGGCACTTCGCAGCAACAAATTCAAATAACTTAACAACAACATATCGCATTGATTCAAATCAATCGGATTCTTCTTGGCTAGATGTATCTACAACTTCTTCACAAGTACGCGCATTATGTCCGGGCTTGCCGCAAACGCCACACTTCCGTTCCTTGGTCTCAACCCTTTTGCGACGACCCCCTCCAGCTGCTGTTAGCTGCATTTTTTCACCACCCCTTTCTTTTTGGGCCAAAAAAGCTTATCCCTCTTATATAATAAATGTTCCTCCTTTTTAGAAACGTTTGATTTTGGTCCTGCGACGTTTGCTTAAAGTATAATTCGTTTCGCGCAATTGGACGTTTTCTTCCCGAAGAAAAGCAACTTTATGCAATAGCAACATATAACCTTTTGTTATAAGCTTAACCGATTAAAATATTTTTGTTAGCGAGCTACCCTGATAATTTCTAATCTTCCTTTATAAATATTATCTTTATTTTGTTACTTTATGGATATTTTTAGGGATTTTCGTAAGGGGTAAAATAAAACCGGCGGAGGTTAACGGGGAAACAATCGGCATAGGCACAACTAAAAGAACCTCCAATTCGGAAAAAACGTTATTAGGATCGAATAAAATAAGTTCAGCTTTTACGAATCCAAATTTAATATTATCGGACGTTATAACAGCTTGGAACGCGTCGTAAAAGCCGGCGGAAATCTTCTTTGGCAATATGGGTATAATGGCGTCGCATTAGGTCTTCGATATAACGCGAATAAGCGCGTTTTAAAACAGAAAAACAAGATACATCAAAAGGTTAAAGCCGATGCGAAAAATGCGCGGGCATACAAAGCGTAATAATGTTGTTATTAGCGCAGTACTTTTCGAATTCTATCGAATAATAGCTTTCGTAACCGTCGAAGATAAAAAAACGTTTCGAACTTTTCGTACGCGTCCGAATATACTTATCAAAATGCTGGATTTATTCGAAACCTAATTTATTTGTTATTCAGCTATTATTACTTAATGTAATCTTCTAATCGGCTGCTGGCAATAGGTTATCGCGGTACCAAAATCCAAGATAATTTTTCCCCGCTATAATAACAAATAACGGTATAACCCAACCTTAAAAATTAATAACCTAGATAACTATAACCCATTTTTTATTCCCTTATTGCGCTTATCTAAATTTTCCACGTTTTTCGGCATTAATAATTACCATGCCCGTTACTATAAAAAGCTCTATCAAAAATTTAATCTTGTCGAAGTTATAAATATCCTCTTTTACGATGCCGTATTTTGCGATTATAACCCGAACAAGCTCGAACTATTTACGAAATGCTTTTAAATTTTCGAATAAAATCCGTTAATAGTTAATCTTTTAATTTAAACGCGTTTTAAGTTTTTTTTGCCGTTTAATAAAGTTCGACGCCTAATTAACTCCAACGTGTTCTGTAACGCGCTGGGCCAGTAATATATTAGCCATATCTTTAACGTATTAAAACCGGATAAGAAACGTTCGCGTATTTAGGTTAAGGATTCGGTCGACAATCGATTTTTTTTCGGTCGGCGTCAATCTTTACGAAAAATGGGTAAAATCTGCTCGGGCGCGTCTACCGGTAACACGGTATGCTAAGGTACAAGATGGGACTTCATAAATAAAACCAAGCCTTCTGTAACTAAGTTTCGGGTCTCGTTTTTTAGCCTAAATGGCTAGGTTCATTTTCGCTTCTTTTGTAAGGCGCTTCATATTATGGTTGTTGAGATATGGGCAATTGAAAATGTGCAGTTAAAATGGCTAAAAAAGTGTTGCGCGTGCTTGTGTGTTGCGCGTGCTTGTGTGGAACGTTATACGTATCTATTAGCTCGATAATACTAACGGGACGTATATAACGTAGACAACCTTAAAGGCGGATCGTTAGTTCTTAAATAAAATAACGTAATTATATCAGAAATCGCCGAAGTTCCATTTATTCGAACCCTTTATTTTTTATATATATAATGCTTAACGTCCCGCACAAGCGAGCGGACCACACAAGCGAACGGACCGAAATTTCAGACTACGCAACAACAAATTCAAATAACTCAACAACAACACATCGCATTGACTAGAATCAATCGGATTCTTCTTCGCTAGACGTATTTATAACTTCTTCACAAATACGCGCATTATGCCCGGGCTTCCCGCAAACGTTACACTTCCGTTCCTTGGTTTTAACCCTTTTACGGCGACCCCTTCTAGCCGCTGTTAGCTGCATTTTTTTATCACCCTTTTCTTTCTGGGCCAGAAAAGCTTGTGCTTTGTATGTAATAAATGCGTCTTCTTTTTAAAAACGTTTGTTTTTAGTTTTGCGACGTTTGCTTAAAATATAATTCGTTTCGCGAAATCGGACCTTTTTTCGAGAAAAAAGCAGCTTTATATAACAGCAATATATAAGTTTTTGTTATAAGATTAACCGACTTAAATAGTCTTGTTAACGAACTACCTTAATAATTTCTAATTTTTCCTTGTAAATATGGTCCTTATTTTGTTACTTTATAAATATTTTTAGAAGTTTTCGCGGGGGGTAAAATGGAACCGGCGGAAGTTAACGGGGAGACGATCGGCGTAAGCACAACTGGAAGAACTTTTAATTCGGAAAAAACGTTATTGGGATCGAATAGAACAAAACCAGCTTTCGCGACTCCAGATTTAATGTTATCGGACGTTATAACAGCTTAGAACGCGTCGTAAAAGCCAGCGAGAAAATCTTTTTGGGCAATATAGGTATAATAACGTCGTATTAGGTTTTTGATATACCGCAAATAAACTCGTTTTAAAACTAAAAAAATAAGATACATTAAAAGGTTAAAATCGATACGAAAAATGCGCGGGCATATAAAGCGTAATAGTATTGTTATTAACGCAGTATTCTTTAAATTTTATCGAATAATAATTTTCGTAGCCGTCCAAAATAAAGAAATATTTCGAACCTTTTATACGCGTCCGAATATGTTTGACAAAATACTAGATTTATTCGAAACCCGATTTATTTATTATCCAGCTATTATTATTTAATACGATTTTCCAATCGGCTGTTGGCAATAAATTATCGCGGTATTAGGACCGAAAATAATTTTTCCCCGCTATAATAATAAATAACGGTACAGTCTAACCTTGGAAATTAACAACCTGGATAATTAAAACTTACTTTTTTATTACGTTTATTTAAATTTTTTACGTTTTTCGGCATTGGTATTACTATGCCCGTTACCATAAGAAGCCTTATCAAAAATCCAGTCTCGTCGAAGTTGTAAATATCCTTTTCTGCGATGCCGTATTTACGATTGTAACCCGAATAAGCTTGAATTACTTACGAAATATTTCTGGATTATCACATAAAACTCGTTAATAATCGATCTTCCGATTTAAACGCGTTTAAAGTTTTTTTTGCCGTTTAATAAAGTTCGACGCGCAATTACCTTTAACGGGTTTTGTAACGCGCTAGGTAAGCAATATATTGGCCATATTTTTAACGTATTGGAGCCGGACAGAAAACGCTCGCATATCTAGGTCCAGGATTCGGTCGACAAT
Organism: Monosporascus sp. mg162; assembly: GCA_004155945.1. Lineage (NCBI taxonomy): Eukaryota > Fungi > Ascomycota > Sordariomycetes > Xylariales > Monosporascus > Monosporascus sp. mg162. The sequence continues at coordinate 35,016 of QJNY01000542.1, read as the reverse complement.
AAATTCTTCTTCGGTCGCCGTCAATTTTCGCAAATTGGGGATAATATTGGTTCTGGCGTATCGGCCATTATATCGAGCCTTTAAGGTAGTTGGAACAACTTCGTATATAGAACTAAGTTTCGCATAACTTAATTTCGGGTCACGTTTCTTAGCCTGAACGGCTAAGTTCATTCTCCCTTTTTTTGTAGGGCGTTCTATGATGTTGGTGTTGAATAATGGATCAATTAAGTTGGAAGGTTGGAATGTTAAGAATTTTGGTCCGTTCGCTTGTGTGGTTCGCTTGCTTGTATGAGACGTTATATATGTGCGTTATTGTTTTAAGAATTACGCGATCGATAGGAACTATTAATAAAAGAAGCGTTTAACGTATACGGGGTCGTTAGGAATATTTCGATCGAAAATCCTTTTTCGGAACCTAATTTGCCGAGTGTATGGAATATATATGCTTTCGGTTAACCGCTGGCGAGTTCAAAATTATCGTGCAGAATATAATTTTTTAAGTATTTTAGTCGTACTGGATAAATAAGGAAAATATCACAAAGTTTTTATTAGGATACGTCAATAGATAAGAATTTATTTAATAAAGATCTTTTACGGGTTTTTTAACAGTACGTTAGCTAATAATATAAGTATTTTAATTAATAGTTCGTAAGTATTTTATTTTATAACCTGGAAATATAATCTATATATATTACTTTTTAAATTACGTGGTTTCAATAAAAGCGTATTAAACGTAATGTTTCCGTCGGTTGGTTATAAAGCTGGTTATATTTTTAATGCGGATGATATTTCGTAGGGCGATAACTTTTTTAACCGACTAACTTATAGATAATAACCGACTGTTAAATAATACCGTTTTTGTTAATAAAGAATTTCGAAGTTATTGCCGATTCCTTTAAAAAGCTTAGGTTTATTTTTGCTTTTTTCGTATTATACGACATGCATGGCGACGTTAGTTATATTAAACGGCTGATATCGATATTATCAAAAAAAATTTTAAGTCCGGTTAAAGTAATTACGGCAAAAAGAAGCTGTATTTCGATTAAATATCAAGTTTTGTAATGTTAAATCCAGTACTTATTAACTGGATTTTAACGTTAAGTTTGGTTTTTATAAAATTTGAGAAAAAAATATAGGAAGTATTTACTCGAAAAGGTAAATATTATAATTTATAGCTAGCTAGCGAATTTACCCGGCGGAAAAATAATATATATAACGTTAACTTTATCTTTTTTCCGAAATTCGTTTTTGGTTAAGTGCCGTATTTTTTATAGCGCGAATTTTATGCCCGTTATACTTTTTCGCGAAATAAGCGTTACGATATTTAAGATTTTCGTGACGAAATCTTCGAATGCGTCTATTTTTTGTTTCGCAATTTTTAACTTATTAAAGGATATTTATTTCGGATTTAAAGGGTTAGCTGGAAATCCGAGGATATTTTAATTGCGGGCCGTAAAGTTATAAAGGTTAGGTTTATCGATTTTAATAATATCGTACTTATTACTAATAACGAAGGTAAATATAATTAATTGCATATAATAAAAGGCGAAGTTTAATTTATCAATAGCTGTAATATAGCTGCCCGAAAAGCTTTCGGTAGCAAATTCTTTAAAAATAATTTAGCTTTAAACGATTATAATATTTTGTATACGGAGAAAGGTTATGATTTTATGGTACAAATTATGGACTGTTCCGTAAATATTCCTAATCGGGACGGTTCGTTATTACCTTTGTCGTCGTTAGATAAGTAAAGTTAAAATTCATCGAACGAAAACAAAGTAGTAATATAATTTTTACCTTTTAATTATTTTTATATCTTATCGTAACAGATATAAGAATTTTACCATAATTTTAATATTAATATAAATTAAAATATCGCGGCGGCTTAATTAGATACGTCGTCTTTATATATTTTACTGCTATTAATGTTATTTAAATTTTTCCTATTTAAATAAACCGATGTATTAATAATATCGTTTTGCTTATAGCTAAATATATCGCCTAATTTCGCCTTAACTTATATACTTCGCGAAAAACTAATTTACTAACTAATATTTTATATATCTTTTAAAATCTTTTTATTTGATTTTACCTTTTTTCGCGTATTATTATAACTTATGCATTAATAACCCCTTTTATATTATTAGAACCTAAAAGTATTTTCGTTTTAGGCGTAATATTCGAGTTTAAATCCTGTTCGAAATTGTTATTCGAACCGTATAACAATCCTAAATATTTAGAGATTGCGTATAAATGGTCAGTTATTTATTATAATTATAAAAAGACCGAATATATAGTACGAAAATGCAAAATCTCGAAAAAAACCGTATATTAACCTTTAGTTCCTAAAAGCCAGCATACAAAGAAAACCGGCGACAGGAAAACAATTAATATAATCCGCGCCAAAAATAATAATAACCCGTTATTTAAGGTGCGACAAGGGATAAAAGAAGCGAAAAAATTGTTCCAGGTAAAAGCAAAAAAAAGCTAAATTTGCTGGGTCTATTATTACTTACTAGGTATAAAAGCATAAGGAATAAAAGAAACTAAGTGAAAATAAGTTACTTTTCCGCGCGCAGCAAAAGCCCTAACAAAAAAACAACTAATTAATACTTGATATATAGCTAAGGAAGTACCAAGAATAAAACGAAAACCTGTACTTAGGAAAGCCCGATCGGCATGGGAAATTCCATGCTGTTAATTGCGAACAACCGTAATACGAAGCATATAAGAACGAAAAGGAATATATCGCGCAATGGATTACCCGTAAGTAGCGATAAGGTTTCAATTTCAAGAAATTAACCGGAAAAGATCCTAAAAACCAGAAATGGTACCAATTCTTGCGCAAAATACTAACGATGGAAAATGTCGACGAGCTGGCACTAACCCGGAGCTGGCCAAAAAGGAAAGTACTGCCCGGTAAGAAAGCCTTAATGCTACTACGAATGGTACGATTATTAGCCATAATGAAATGGTGCAGGGTCCCGGGCCGGGTACATGGCTTGGCTGATCAATTAGTAATCCCCACATGTGTATTTCTAGGAGCTCTTTTCGCCGGGCGCAACCCCGAGCTATTATCACCTTATACACTTAACATTCTACAGTTTGGTTCAACACCACCAATACAGTCTGCGTTGTCTTTATTATCTTTTTACTCGGCAATTCAATTATAACACTCTATTCAAAGGTGCTTTAATCGGAACTGAGACTTTCCGTTCCAATTTATATGGCTGCCAAGGAAAGGATACTGGCTTTTGTTTAGCTGCCGACGGACCTCGATTTCCGATTAACAAGTTGGAAGGAACAAAAAGGACGAGGTTTTAATTAAAAGTTTTTCGATATGATTACGATTATGGCTACGATTACGATAGCTTAAGCGGTATATAATTGACGACCGCGATTATGATAATAACGGGATATTTTTTAGGATTAATAAAAAAGCTGCTGAATTAAGATCTTATTACGAAAACAGCTTTATTCGGAAAACGGCGAAAGAGTACGAGGGTATATGGTAACCGGTTTTAAAGCATAAATTGATTACCTAAATCCTAAATTAATTACGTATTTTAGGATATTATACGTATTGATAAAAGGTTTACGTAGCAAAATAAAATATAAGATTTGATTGATAAAGGCTGAAGGAGTTAAGATTACCTCGCTAGCGACGTAGCTATTAGGATTTGGATTAATTAAAATAAGTGTAACGACGACAAGATTAACGATATGGATAAGATAGCGAATATAGGCAGAAAAAGGAATAAGGCTGTAAAGTTATATATTTTGTATACAAAATAAGAGTAACGTCCCACACACATAAGCGCCACACACATATAAGCGCAAAACTTTTTTGACATATTCCAACTACCTATCTTCAATTACCTATTTCTTAATACCAGCATTATGGAACGCCTTACAAAAAAAGCGAGAATGAACTTAGCCATTTAGGCTAAAAAACGAGACCCGAAACATAGTTACAGGAAGGTTGGTTCTATTTATAAAATCTTATCTTTTACCTTAGCATACCGTTCTAAAGGCAACGTGCCCGAGCCAATATTATCTCTCCTTGGCAGAAATTAACGCCGACCGAAAAAAAATCGATTGTGGACGGAATCCTTAATTTAAATACGCAAACGTTTCCTGTCCGGCTTTAGCACGTTAAAAATATAACTAATATACTGCTGGCCCAGCGCGTTATAAAACGCGTTGAAATTAACTAGGCGTCGAACTTTGTTAAACGGCAAAAAAAACTTTAAACGCGTTTAAATCGGAAGATTAATTATTACCGGATTTTATACGAAAATTTAAAAAAGTTTCGTAAATAATTCGAATTTGTTCGGGTTATAATAACGAAATATGGCATTATAAAAAAGGATATTTATAATTCCGACGAAACTAAATTTTAATAAGGCTTTTTATAATAACGGGCATAATAACTATCAATGCCGAAAAACGTAAAAAGCTTAAATAAGCGTAATAAAAATTTAAAAAATAAAATATAATTATTTAAGCTATTAATGTCCAAAAATAAGTTATACCGTTATTTGTTATTATAACGGGAAAAAATTATTTTAGGTTTTAGTATAACGATAACCTATTGCTAATAGCCGATTAAAAAATCGCATTAGGTAATAATAGTTAAATAATAAATAAATTAAGTTTCGAATAAATCTAATATTTTTAAAAATATATTCGGACGCGTACGAAACGTTCTAAACGTTTTCTTATCCTCGACGGCTACGAAAATTATTATTCGATAGAATTCGAAAAATAATGCGCCAATAACAACATTATTACTTTTTGTATGCCCGCATATTTTTCGTATCGGCTTTAACTTTTTGACGTATCTTGTTTTTCTGTTTTGAAACGCGTTTATTCGTATTATTTCGAAGAGTTAATACGACATTATTATATTTATATTACCGAAAAATGGGCAGGGAATGGAGGAAAAGATGGGGGGTTGCATAGGAGAAAGTGCGGAGACGGGGTGGCGTAGCCGCTTCGTCGCCGGCGGGACGTAGCGAAATACCGGGAGATTCGACGGAGATAAAGCCCTTTTATTACAGCTTAAGGAAATACGAAGCATCTGCTTTTTTTTAGATATGTACGGAAGTTATCGGTTTAAAAGCTTTTTTATTTTAGCGCGGCGTTTCCGAAATAATTACGCCCCGGTATATTTGCGGGAATAGTACGGAAATAACGTATTACCTTATCGTTTACTATTACTTATTAACGAACGAAAAGGAAATATTAAAAGTATATATAATCCCGAAACAGTTACGTATACGTATTAATTACGATAAAGCCTTACAGGACCCCGTAACGGCTAAAATAATAACCCGGTAATTTTTTTCGTTTAAAAAAGTTAAAAATATATGTTTTCGTATTTAATATCGCAAAAAGCGAAAAGGCATAACGTAAATACCGCGAAAAAGGTAAGTTAATCCCGCAAAAAAAAAAAACAAATAAAATATTTTATGCTTTAATAAACTTAATTTAAAAAAGGTTAAATTATACGAAAAACGAAAAAGGAATAATATCGGAATGCGTTAATAACGGCAGCGGAATATTTTTATTTAAGGTTTAAAGCCCGGAATTAACAAATTAATAAAGTAATTAAAAAACGCGCCGAACGTACGGACGTAGTAAAACCGATACGGTAAAGCCGCATAACTAACGGAATATAAAATACCTTATTTTCCTTTTTATACTTTTTCCTTTTCCTTTTTGTTATCGTTGCCGTCGTCGCCGGTGCGGGCATACGCCATAACCGTACGTAATTTCATAAGAATTTCGGCCTAGAACAGTTAGCGTATATACGGTACTAACGTAGCGGTACCGTAACAAAAACTTATTACGTTAACAGCAAGCTGCTCGACGGCAGTAATAACGCGCATTAATAACGCGATAACTGTAAGGTTAAAGGTTGCGATAAACGTAACCGGGGTATTAACGGAAGTAGGTATAGATATAAGTACGGTAAAGCCGGCAGGGGATACGGGCGCGGCCGTAGCGGAAAAGGCGCGTTCCGGAAACGGACAAAAAGCGCGTAAAGCCGCGTTATCCGTAACTTCGAACTCGATGCGGGCTTAGTACGTTAACGGGGCGTTACCGGTACGGGAGCAACGAACTTATATCCTCGTCGCCGTTTTCGAAGTCGGCGGCCGCCTTAAACGTTGCTATAATAACGCGGATATCGGCGTTTTCGGGTAATTACGGAAGGTTAGCGATAACGCGACGGGGCCGAAGCGGTACTTACCGGAACGTAACCGTAGCGTAAGCGTACGTAATCGTAATATACGTTATCGGAACTTATACGAAGGTTAGTAAGCGATACCGGAAAACGAACGACGCGCTATAATAACGGTACCTACCGGCGGGGTAGGTGCAAACGTAGCGATAGTCGCGGGTAAAGCGACGTACGTAGGCGTGGTACCGTAACGCGCGTACGGGGTTACGCGGCTTTTCGACCTTTTTTTTCTTACGGCCGGAACCGTTACCGCCGTTACTTCGTTGCTTTTTTTATATAACGGGTTAATAACGGTATCGACGCGGTACCGGGGGACCTTACCGGAGTACTACCGTTACGGTAACCGGCGGGGCCGCCGCTGTTACCGCCGCCCGGGAAGCCGCCGGGGGGACCGCCGCCGGAAACGGAAGCAGCGAAATCGCCAATGGAAGCAGCGACCTCGGCAAATATTATAAAACAGCGTTAACGATACGGAACCATAACATATACGCAGCGGGACCGTAATAAAATTTACTAATTAATTATTCGAAAATTGATAAAAAGTTACGGACGGTTAAAAACGGTTACGTAATAAGGCCGATACGTAGAAATAATAAAAATAACTTATTAAAAAAACGGGATATAAATTAAAAAAAAAAAAGGAAATTATTAATAAAAAACGGAACATATTAATAAAAAACGGAACATATTAAGGTAAAAACGTAACGGCGTAACCAAGATGGTATCGGCGCCGGTTACCCTTATACGGCCTTACCGGGATTACGTTAATACCGTAAAGTAATAACGAAACTTTAAAAGGTCGTTAACGGAATTTCCCGTATTAATACCGCCGTAACGAAATTTACTGTCTTAATACCGCCGTTACGCCGGGTAAAAAAATACTTACAGTATCGTTAAATTGCCGAAAAAAAAAAGAGGTTAATTATAATAACGGTAACTTTTATATTCGAAAAACTTATTTATTTTTAAACGTTTTTAAAGCAGAAAAATTTCCTAAAATATAAAAAACGTACCGAAAAGTTTTAAGCTTTTCGTCGAAATAATTAAAAATAAAAAAAACTAAGAGCTTTTTCCGGGATTACCCCGGGTTAATAACGGTAAAACGCCGTACTTACTGCGGCGGCATTTTCGGACGTTATATAAAAATAAAAGCTTTTTATTATTTTTACCTAATTTTATTTTAATTTATTTCGAAAATAAAAAAAATTCATTATTAAAACTTAAAACGGTATCGTAACGTATTTAAAAAATTAACGAGATTACTTTTTCCTACTACGATACGGCATTATACCGGGATAATTAAGTTAATTAAAAAGGAAAGCTTTTGACGACGGGACGGCAGAAAACGTATCGATAGCGTTCTTAAAACGTAATATAACCGCAGCGTACGGGTTTTTACCTTAGACTTTCCTTGGTTTTACCGTACGAAATATGTACATATACAGTAAGAGTACCGCATACTCTAGGGGTGATACGGCGTATGAATAATAATAATAATATTACCGAAAAAGATTTTCTTGCCGGCTTTTACGATACGTTCCAAGCTGTTATAACGTCCGATAACATCAAATCTGGATTTGCGAAAACTGGTTTCATTTTATTCGATTTTAATAACGTTTTTTCCGAATTAAAGGTTCTTTTAGTTATACCTACGCCGACCGTCTCCCCGTTACCTTCCGCCGGTTTTATTTTATCCCTTACGAAAACCTTTAAAAATATCCGTAAAGTAATAAGATAAGGACGATACTTGCAAAGAAAGATTAGAAATTATCAAGGTAGCTCGCTAGCAAAAATATTTAAGTCGGTTAATTTCGTAACAAAAAGTTGTATACTGCTATTACATAAAACGGTTCTTTTCCCCAAAAAAAAGGTTTAATTACGCGAAACGAATTATACTTTAAGTAAAGGTTGCAAAACTAAATACAAACGTCTTTAAAAAGAAGGAATATTTATTATATAAAAAAGATAAGCTTTTTGGCCTAAAAAGAAGGGGGTAATAAAATAATGCAGTTAATAACAGCTGGAAGAGGTTAGCGCAAAAGGGTTAAAACCAAGGAACGGAAATATGGCGTCTGCGGCAAGTCGGGGTATAATGCGTGTACTTGTAAAAATGTTATAGATACGTTTAGCGAAAAAGGAATAACGTTCTTTAATAAGATGCAAAAGCTAAAAGAAAAACGTTATAAGAAATATTTTGGATTTTCCTGGCGTTAATCGGGTAACATTATGTTTGGTTATCGTTAAACGGTATTATTTGGGATTTATTTTTTCTGTTTAGTTTAAGTATTATAACGTTTAAGTTGGCAGGGGAGGTATTAATTACTAAGTTAAAAAAGGTACGGTTAAATAACTAGCGACGGAGTATTAATTAAGATAGATTTATTTAAACGGATGATAAAAGAAGGAAATTGCTTGCTTTTTAGGTCCGAAAGAAAAAAAGTATATTTAAGATACTTTTCGCGCATAATTATTTACTTTATATTTAAATAACGTACCACATAACCGAGCTGTACACGCAAGCGAGCTGTACACTTTTTGGCACCTTGCAACAACAAATTCAAATAACTGAACAACAACATATCGCATTAATTAAAATCAATCAGATTCTATTTCGCTAGACGTATCTACAATTTCGTCACAAGTACGCGTATTATGCCCGGGCTTGCCGCAGACGCCATACTTCCGTTGCTTAATTTTACCCTTTTGCGACGACCTCCTCCAGCTGCTATTAGCTACATTTTTTCACCACCCCCTTCTTTTTGGGCCAAAAAAGCTTATCCCTTTTATATAATAAATATTCCTCCTTCTTAAAAACGTTTATTCTTAGTCCTACAACGTCTGCTTAGAATGTAATTCGTTTTGCACAATTAGGTAATTTTTCTCCGAAAAAAATATTTCCCTACAGAAACAATAAGTTACTTTTAATTTAAAAAATTAACCGGTTTAAATAAATTTTTTAAGGAATTACCTTATTAGTTTTTAGTTTTTCTTTACAAAAACATCTTTATTTTATTATTTCTTTAATATTTTTAAAGGTCTTTGCGGATGGGAAACGAATGGAACCGGCAAAGGCTAACGGGGAAGCGGTCGGCGTAAGCACAACTAAAGGAACCTCCAATTCGGAAAAAACGTTATTAAGACAGAATAAAACAATTCCAGCTTTTACGAATTCAGATTTGATGTTATCGAACGTCATGGCGGCTTGGAACGCGTCGTAAATGCTGGCGAGGAAATCTTTTTTTGGCAATATAAGTATAATAACGTCATATTAAGTTTTCATATAACATAAATAAGCGTGTTTCAAAATAAAAAAAGAGAATATATTAAAAAATTAAAACTGATACGAAAAATACGCAGGTATATAAAACGTAATAATATTATTATTATCGTAATATTTTTCGAATTCTATCGCATAATAACATTCGTAGCCGTCGCAAACAAAAAAAGGGTTTAAAACTTTCGTACGAGTCCGAATATGCTTATCAAAATGCTAAATCTATTCGAAACCTAATTTATTTTTATTTAATTAATATTATTTAATATAATTTTTTAATCGGCTGCTAGCAATAAGTTATCGCAGTATTAAACTTTAAAATAATTTTTTTTTTTCGTTATAATAACATATAACAGCATAACTTAACCTTGGATAATAATAGCTTAAATAATTATAACTTATTTTTTTATTTCTTTATACGCTTATTTAAGTTTTCCACGTTTTCAGCATTAATAATTATTATACCCGTTACCATAAAAACCCTTATTAAAAATCCAATTTCGTCGAAGTTGTAAATATCTTTTTTGCAATACCGTATTTCGCGATTATAACCCGAAGAAATTCGAATTACTTGCTACATATCTTTAAATTTTCGCATAAAACCTGTTAGTAATCGATTTTCCGATTTTAACGCGTTTAAAGTTTTGTTTACCGTTTAATAAAATTCGACGCCCAGTTAATGTTAACGCGTCCCATAACGCGCTAAGCCAGCAATATATTGGCTATATCTTCAACGTGCTAAAGTCGGACAGGAAACGCTTGCGTATCTAGGTTAAGGATTTTTTCGATAATGGATTTCTTTTCGGTCGGCGTTAATTTACGCAAATTAGGTATAGTATTAAATCGAGCGCGTTTACCTTTAATTCGCGTTCCTAAAGGAATAAATAGGATTTCATAAATAAAACTAAGATATTGTTCATGTAAGGTGGATTGGGGTACTTTAAAGATAGAACTAAGTATCGCATAACTAAGTTTTGGGTCTCGTTTTTTAGCCTGAATGGCTAGGTTTATTCTTGCGTTCTTTGTAAGCCGTTCCAAGTTGTTAGTATTAAGAAATGGACAATTGAAGTTAGGTAATTGGAATGTGCTAAAAGTTATCCGGTGAAGTGGTGCATCCGGTGAAGTGGTGTGGGACGTTAATATATATGTAAATATATTAATATAATATAAGTACTTTACAAAGGTTAAAGTATAATTGTTATATAGGTACACAAATTCGCCAACTTATGCGTTTAATTAATCCAGTACATACAAAGCTAATGCACCGAAGTTTTAATGATAAAACGTAGACGCCGAAAAAATCATAAAAGATTTCATCCGAAGTTATATAGGAAGGTGCCGTCGTCGTCGCTTTCTTTGATCAGGTATATACATTCCTTTTCGCACCAACATTTCTTTTGCAACTTTTCTGCAACATTATTCCAACTTTTTCCTTTAAACCACATTTATCTTATCCCAATACATCCTCCAACTATACATAATTATTTTCATTACACTAATTAATATCATTATAAGTTCTCGCCAGTCATCAAATCTACGCACTCCTTAAGGTTCTCGCGGAAACACAAATCCAGGTAACTTAATCCGTCCTATAAAAAATCGTCCATTAAAAAAACTCCTAGCCGGGTAATAAACCTTTAAATCCTAGTACCAAGAAGCTTGTCGATCCTAGGGTTAAGGCAAATATAGATATGTTGGACCGTATCTTTAATTAACGTCGTAGAATCTTAGCGGCGTTTAACTCGTCCATATTTTTTAAGCCATTAACCGGTCGTATCGATAAGCTTTTAGGTAATATTCGGAATTGAAAACCTTTATATAATGCTAATAACATTCGCAAATCATAGAATCTAATGTATCGTCGAGCACCCATTCTTAACTTTACCCTTACCTTCTAGTACAGATTCCGCAGTATAAGCCTTGATCAGGATATTTTTATCACCAAAAACACCGGTTATGGATAATCCACTAGTTCTAAAACCTTGGCCGGCTCGACATATACTTCCATTAACGGAGGTAGCTAAGAGATCTCCAAAATCCAGTCCAGTCCTTGGCGCCGTTAAACAGACAATCGGTGGTCGACGATCAGTGTCGGCTGTCGTCCACAACTGCATAGCCTTCGAGTCGGCCACTAGGTATTTATACCTTAATATTTGTTCTCACTGGTTCTGAAGCTCTGGGCTGCTAATCTTCAGGTGGCTTAACATTTGCAGCATCCGAGATGTCCGACATCGTGTCGTTATGCTGATCAAAAACGGTCGCGTCCAGTCGTTTTCTTGTAGGTTAATCAGCTCCCAATATTCTTTCTCATTTTTCATAATTTGTTATAATCTATCAGCAAGGAAGATGCCCTGCAACTTCGTTCCATTAATTTCTTTTAAGCAGTAAATATTTAAACCAGTAATTTTATTAATCGGATACGGTTTAATCCAGCAGTACTTCAGCTTTATATTCTTAGACATATTTATATGTCATAACATATTATATAATAATATTAGGTCGTCCACTTTCAAAAGTTTAAAGTTATAATTTTCCATATCGGCAAGACTATCTCGATCTGTGAAAATGCTTTCTGTCCGTATAGTAGTTTATAAAGCCTAAGACCATAACTTTTTACAATGGCATTGACGGCGAAGACCATCTTAGGCAAAAACTTAACCCATTTTTTTCCAGTTCCATTTGTCGCTTTTATTAAGGCTTTAATAATCGGAATATATCTTTTTTCGACTAGGCATTTTCGCCAAGCTGTATGTGCGTTACTAACTTTCCTTTTAATATTTAGTACGTTACAGGCTTAATAATTTCGCCCTTATTTTTTAAATCTCCATTAATTTTAATTTTAATCAGGAGACCGTATCGATAAAAGACGTACTTATTTATCAACTTCCTGATCGCTGCTAACGTAATTAATCGCAAGGTTTTAACTTCCAGATAATCGGATAATTCGCATTTAGCTTCGATAGTAGCTTTGCAACCATCGTTATTAGGCATAAATTGGATATCGACTACCTAAATAATAACTATGTTTATCGGCTGCAAAAATTTCTAGCCTTTTTCGAAGCGTCGATCGGCTGCTTTCTGGCATTTAACATATGCAAGCTTTACCTTCCGAATATGGCTAAACGTGCCATGCTAATAATATAAAGCTGCTATGCGACGATAGGTCGAATTTCGTCCTTTATGGCCATAATCGTTATAACATTACGTAATTACCGCGAGTCGCTTTTATTCGGTATCAACTACTCGCCGGCTGCCGTACCTTTTATTTGCTTTACGCCAAAAAATACCGTCCTAAACAAAGTAATTTAACGTTTCGGATTTAAAATTTTTTGTTTCCTTTTTGGAATATTATTAAGCCGATTAAGGAAATTTAGTATAATTAAAAACCTAACGTACTTTTATAACTTACTAAACTAATTCCTAATAAAAGGTCCTTGTTGCTGGTCTGTATTAATAGGTATAAAAGGTTATATTAATTAAAATGAAATTAAGCCGAATAATATTAAGCTAGATATTAATAAAATTATCGACTCCTTCCTTTTATTAATCGTTTAATGCGTTGAAAGTCCTAGAAGGTTTTTTAAATAGGCCGTCCGTTAAAAATTTTTTTCTTGCCGGGAATATATTTAATTTCGAATCGAACATCTTTATTTAATCGACCTAACGAATAATTACAGTACTAGGTAAGGAACGTAGGAAATTATTAATTTAAACCATTAACACCTTAACGTTAATTTCTAGTACGAATCGGATTTTATAAATATGGTTCCGAAATCTTTTTAGGATTTTAAAAATAACTCGACATTTTAATTTGCTAACGTCATAATTTAACTGAGCACCTTTTTAGGTACCACTTTTAAAACGTACGAAATGCTCGACTTTATTAATTAACTAACCGAAAATACCTTTAAAACCTTCTTTGTTTGCGTTTATCCTTACAATAATTGTTTCTGCATCAAGGTTATAATCCAAAATAATTAAAATCGGGGCAATTGTAATCGCTTTCTTAACGCTTTCCATTACTCGATTTTAATCGAAACCTTGAATAAAAGGTTAATTCCTTCGAAATAAGCGTATAAAAGGCTTTATCTTAATAGCGAAATACGTAATAAATATTCGGTAACGTGCCAGACAAGCTCGCGAGCCCGTTTTTGGCACCTTGCAACAACAAATTCAAATTAATCAACCACAACATATCAAATTAATTTAAATTAATCGGAATCTTCTTCGCTAGACGTATTTACAACTTTTTTACAAGTACGCGTATTATGTCCGGGCTTGCCGTAGACGCCACACTTCCGTTCCTTGGTTTTAACTTTCTTGCGACGATTGTTTTTAGCAGCTGTTAGCTGCATTTTTTCACTACCCCTTCTTTTTGGGCCAGAAAAGCTTATTTCTTTTATATAGTAAATGTTCCTTCTTTTAAAAAACGTTTGTTTTTGGTTTTGCGACGTTTACTTAAAATATGGTTCATTTCACGTAATTGGTTAGCTTCTTTCCGGAAAAGAACATTTTCGTACAGAAGTAATAAGATATTTTTGGTTAAAAGATTAACCGATTCAGCCTTTTTTTGGGGACGAGCTATCCTGCTGGTTTCTAATCGCTTTTTGTAAATAACGTCGTTACGTCGTTACTTCCTTAATATTCCTAGGGGTTTTCGCGGGCGGGGAACGAATAAAACCGGCGGAGCTTAACGGGGAGACGGTTGGCGTAAGCATAACTTAAAAAACCTCCAATTCGGAAAGAACGTTATTAGGATTAAATGGAATAAGATTAACTTTTGCGAATCCAGATTTGATATTATTAGACGTCATGGCAGCTTAGAACGCGTTATAAAACCCGGCGAGGAAATCTTCTTTGGCAATATAGGTATAATGGCGTCGTATTAAGTTTTCGATATAACGCGAATAAGCGCGTTTCAAAACAAAAAACAAGATACGTTAAAAGGTTAAAGCCGATGCGAAAAATGCGCGGGTATATAAAGCGTAATAATGTTATTGTTAGCGTAATATTTTTCAAATTCCATCAAATAATGGTTTTCGTAGCCGTTAAGGATAAGGAAACGTTTCGAACCTTTCGTATACGTGCAAATATATTTATCAAAAATGTTGGATTTATTTTAAACCTAATTTATTTGTTATTTAATTATTATCGCTTAATGCGATCCTTTCATCGGCTAATAATAATAAATTAATACAGTATTAAAACTTAACATAAATTTTTCCCGTTATAATAACAAATAACGGCATAACTTAACCTTGGAAATTAATAACCTGTATAATTATAATTTAATTGTTATTTCCTTGTTACGTTTATCTATATTTTTTATATTTTTCGGCATTAATAATTATTATATACGTTACTACAAAAGGCTTTATCCAAAATTCAATTTCGTCGAAGTTATAAATATTCGTTTCTGTAATACCGTATTTAGTAATAATAACCCGAATAAATTCGAACCATTTACGAAATATTTCTCAATTTTCGCATAAAACTTATTAATAATAGATTTTCCGATTTAAACGTATTTAAAATTTATGTTGCCGTTTAACAAAGTCCGACGCCTATTTAACTCTGACGCGTTAAATAAGCAATACATTAACCATATCTTTAACGTACTAAAACCGGACAGAAAACGTTCGCGTATTTAGGTCGAAGATACGTTTGACAATCGATATTTTTTCGGTCGGCGTCAATTTTCGTAAATTGGGGGTAATATCGGCTTAGGCATATTTACCATAATATCAGGCTTGCAAGATCGTTTGGGCAACTTTATATATAAAATTAAGTTTCGCATAACTAAGTTTCGGGTTTCTTTTTTTAGTCTAAACGGTTAAATTTATTCTCGTTATTTTTATAAGCCGCTTTATATTATTAATATTAAGAAATGAACAATTAAAGTTGGGTAATTGGAATGTTGAAAAAAATGAGCCGTTGGCTTGTCTGAGCCGTTCGCTTGTCTAAGACGTTAAACTTTTAAAGCATAATAATATACCTCAAAAGTCCTAACGGTATCGCGAAAATGATAAAAATCTTTACTAACTGGAGCCAAAATAACCTAATCGTAACTTTAAAAAGGTCTACTAAGATAACTAAAAGGCATATAGCAAAATTTGCAGAAAACTCGTCGCAGTTATCCGGCATAAAAGCATCTCGCAAAATAACAGCATTTAATTTAATCGCAGAATTAATTAATCGAAAACCACCATCCTTTTTTCCGACCAGGAACTAAGCATTCCTGTATACAACATAAAACTATTCGAAAGTACCTCGCTAAATACGCATTTGCAATACTTCGATCAGCTTATCCTTAATGCTCGCCGGCACTGTTATGGCCTTAGCTTACTACGTTTTGTAAGAAATCGTTCGAATCTCATAATCTGATACGACATATAATTTAATTATTACATTTTTTCCAATCTTAGGATAAAGCAGCTTTTCTAAGAAAAAATATTTCTTTTAAAAAAAGCTTTTTTAGGGTAGGTAAACTTATTTGTTAATTAATTAAAACCTTCGTCGGCGCGTTCCTTAATAAATCGGGTCAATCGGGGCATGGTAATAAATCTAAGGAATAAAACAATTAAGGGTATACCAGGCTTATCGGGTTTTTCCCAATCCTATTTAATAGCTTACTAAACTTTCTCGAATTTCTCAGCCTTTTAATTTGGGTTTCTAGAAGGTACTAATCTACCAAAGGGTATATCGTCGTCAGGGACCACTTTCTTCCACTTAGGTTTATATATCGTATTAATTTAAACGGTCCGATTATTATTAATTTTTTACTATATCTTATTCTACAAAATTCTATACAAAACGTACGCAAATTCTTTAGCGCTAAACTGGCCTAAAATCTCATCTCCGTGTTCAAACTTATTACCAACAACTGCCTAAATAATTCTTGGGTCCTGATCGGCGCAGGTATCATTAATCGAAAAAACATAAAAACTATAACGTACTTATCTATCTTTTGGCTTACAAGCCTACCTTCGCTATTAAAACGGCTTATTGTTTTACCGGCTACTCTTTTTCAGGCTCTTCACCAGTACGGATATTACGCGTAACTCTTCCAGCAGGAACCAAGGGAATAATTTTTTAATGGGCCAAACTCTAAAATTCCTTTGATTACATCCGGATTTATATTAAGCGTTATTGTCGATTTGGCCATAAAGTTAAATCCCAATATTAATAGCTGCGCAGCATAATGGTTATTAACGACAAATAATAAAATGGTAATTAATCGGCCAATTAGCTAGACGGAAACCTTAACTATGCCCTCGAACGGAATCCTTTTTTAAGAATTAAAACCCAAAAATAATACGCGGGTTTATCGCATAGCTAGTCCATATCGCTTAACGTACGGCGCAACTATAACGCTAAATTCGGCTCCAATGTCGATGATTCCACTAATTAAATCCTCGCCACCTTTATAACTTACTTAACTACCAATTTAAACAACGGGATAATATATTTAGCTAGACTGCATTACTGGACCGACAAAACTTCAGCTTCTTTCTAGCTTTTTACCTTATAACCGATATTTATAGAAAAAATCCTAACGGGTTTCCTTACTTTTAAAGCTTTTAATTTTCGTACTTCAGCCTCGATTATCTAAATCGTCTCCTTATTTTTGCGACCAAATACTTCCAAGGTCTTAATGGCCATAAAATTCTTAACACCTTTCCGAAATCTGGGCAAACTTCGATTAATTCGGACCAAATAATGTTAAATTTCCTTTTAAAGTTCTTTCGGATTTTTCCCCCCCAGAATTTGACTACATGCTTATCGATTAAGTTTCCATAATTTAGGGTATCATCTGTTTAAGTAATATTGTTTATCTGGATAATATTTTCTATTTGGAAAATATTAACTATCTGGAAAATATTAACTATCTGGGCGCCAATTTCCATATTATGGAACGAAGGTCCCTTATATATCAGTTTATCGTCGTCGGTCTCATATTCGGTCTTGTTCCTTTTCGTACCTCCAAATTCTTTTTCTTCGTCTTTTAACCGTTTAACTATCATAACGCTACTAAGCATAGCCGGCTGATCAGAGTCGTCGATCTCCAAGGTTCGGATTTCCTCCAGATATCGGATACCTCTGCTCTCGACTGGGTCGCTCCATAACCATTTACGCAAAGGTAGCTTTTTATAAAACGGCTTTCCGTTATGATCGACGAAATGGGTTATGTTAATCTCGGTTACCTTGTTTTAATTAATATCGGATTTCTGTCGATTTGGCTTTAACATCGTAATATGCTTTTAAGGTTGAGCTAAATTATTGGTGTCCGGATCGGAGTTAGTTAATTAATTATTTACGCGTCGAAAAATGTCGTCTTACCGCAAAATACCGCATTTTCTCCGTAAATCGGGTAAAGAAGGCCGGCGAACCAGAAATCCATTTTAAAATCTTTTTCTAAATTAAAATCTGGTACTCGATCGCCTAATTTTTAAACACTTAAAGGAACTAAATCATACCTAATACAGCTTTATTCTTTAAAATTCCAAGGAAAATGGTATATCCGTCGTCGGCGAGTAAAACCAATCCTATAATTTCCATATTAACGGATAAACGGCACTTTTGCATATTATGTCCTAACTTTTAACAAAAGCAACAAATACTTTAAATAAAATTATTAAAACGTTTATTATATAACCTTAATAACCGCCCCGATAACCTTTACAACCTCGGTAACCACCTTATCTACGGTAAGGACTTAATCGATTAAATTTATCCGGTTAAAAACTAATTGCATTAATCGACGAGTCGGCACTATAAGTATATGCCCAAGGTACCTCCTGTCTTGGCGGAGCATAATATTATAATATTCGGGCTGCCTTTTGGTTACGTATCTCCTTTTTAAAAGCTTCAAAAATTATAATCTATTAAGCTTATACGATCTTTAAATCCCGCAGCGTATTTGTAATCTTTAGCACTTAATTAGTTCAATTTAACGCTTTTTAATACGGTTAACAGCTTACTAGGAGTTATTACTTAGATTCTTAAATCGGGTAAACCGTTCCTTTTCTTTTTAATTAATATCGAAACGCAGGGTTGATAATTACTGACTAATAGTCAGACTACAGACTACACTTTGTAGGTATTAGTTAGTCAGTTAACTGACTGAGACTACATTACTTAGTTAACTAATTACAGACTAACTATATTAGTCAGCGACTAACTACAAAATGACTAATGACTACAGCCTATATATATATATATATTTATATTTTTATACAACGTCTCAGATAAGCATTCCGGATGAACAAGCATTCCGAATGGTTTTTGGCACCTCGCAACAACAAATTCAAATAACTCTCCAACAACATATCGGATTGATTCAAATCAATCGGATTCTTCTTGGCTAGATGTATTTACAACTTTTTTACAAGTACGCGCATTATCTCCGGGCTTGCCGCAGACGCTACATTTCCGTTCCTTAGTTTTAACCCTCTTGCGACGACCCCCTCTAGCTGTTATTAGCGACATTTTTTCACCACCTGCTTCTTTTTAAGCCAGAAAAGCTTGTTCCTTTTATATAGTAAGTATTTCCCTTTCTTAAAAACGTTTGTTTTTAGTTTTGCGACGTTTGCTTAAAATATAATTCGTTTCGCGCAATTGGACTTTTTTTCCCGGAGAAAAGCAGCTTTATACAATAGCAACATATAACCTTTTATTACAAGATTAACCGATTAAAGTATTCTTGTTAACGAGCTACCTTAATAATTTTTAAAATCTTTTTATAAATATCGTTTTTATCTTGTTGCTTTACGGATATTTTTAAGGGTTTTCGCAGAAGGTAAAATGGAACCGGCGAAGGTTAATAGGGAGACGGTCGGCGTAGGCACAACTGGAGGAACCTTTAATTCGGAAAGAACGTTATTAGGATCGAATGGATCAAAATCAGCTTTCGCAAATGCAGATTTGATGTTATCGGACATTATAGCGGCTTGAAACGCGTCGCAGAAGCAAGCGAGAAAATCTTTTTTAGCAATATAGGTATGATGGCGTTGCATTAAATCTTCGATATAACGCAAATAAGCGCGTTTTAAAAAAATTTACATTAAAAGGTTAAAACCGATGCGAAAAATGCGCGGCTATATAAAGCGTAATAATGTTATTGTTGGCGCAATATATTTCGAATTTTATCGAATGGTAGCTTTTATAGCCGTCGAAGATAAGGAAACGTTTCGAACTTTTCGTACGCGTTCGAATATGCTTATTAAAATGCTAAATCTATTCGAAACTTAATTTATTTATTATCTAGTTATTATCACTTAATATAATCTTTTAATTGGTTGCTGGCAGTAAGTTATCGCGGTACCAAAACCCAAAATAATTTTTCCCGTTATAATAACAATAAACGGCATAACCCAACTTTAGAAATTAACAGCCTAAATAATTATAACCTATTTTTTATTGCCTTATTACGCTTATTTAAGTTTTCCACGTTTTTCAGCATTAGTAATTACCATACCCGTAACTATAAAAAACCTTATCAAAAATCCAGTCTCGGCGAAATTATAAATATCCTTTTCGGCAATACCGTATTTCGCGATTATAGCCCGAACAAACTCGAACCATTTGCGAAATATTTTTAGACTTTCAGCTAGGACCCGTTAATAATCGATCTTCCGATTTAAACGCGTTTAAAGTTTTTATTACCGTCTAACAAAGTGCGACGCCCATTTAATTCCAACGCGTCCTGCAACGCGTTAAGCAAGCAGTATATTGGCCATATCTTCAACGTACTAAAGCCGGACAGAAAACGCTCGCATATCAAGGTCAAGGATACGGTCGACAATGGATTTTTTTTCGGTCGGCGTCAATTTTCGCGAATTGGTTATATAATCGCATTAGGAAGGTGTACCGGTATATCGTTCATGCAAAGCAAATCGGGGAACTTCATAAATAGAACTAAGTTTCGCATAACTAAATTTCGGGTCTCGTTTTTTAACCTGAACGGCTAGGTTTATTCTCGCCGTTTTTGTAAGCCGCTCGATGTTGTTGGTGTTAAGAAATGGACAATTGAAGTTGGGTAATTAGAATGTGCAGAAAACCATCCAGAATGCTTGTCTATCCGGAATGCTTATCTAAGACGTTAAATTTAAACTTATTATTTAAATTGTTATAAAAAACTTAAAGTTCCGCCTATAAGGAGAAACTGTATGATAAATTATCAAAAAGCGTTAAAATAAATTTAAGTGTTTTTTAAAACGTTTAGTCGTATTTGTATTAAAACTTTACTATCCCTCTGTTTTCCCCTTGGGACTTCCTGTTAATATCCCCTTTTTATCCTTTTTAATTATATTTTCGGATTTAATCGTTTTCGGTTTTACTATGTATTTAAATTATTAGTAGTAGCTTCCTTATTTTATTAGAAAGAAAATTTTTTTGTCAAAGCTTTTAACGTGCCACACCACCGAACGGCGCAAACCACCGAGCGGCGCACTTCTTGACAGTCCGCAACAATTAATCCAAATAGCTCAACCACAACACCTTAAATCAACTCAAATCAATTAAATGCTTCTTTGCCAACTGTATCTATAGCTTCTCGACAGGTGCACCCATTATATCAAGGCTTGTTGCGGACGCCATATTGCCATTCCTTTCTGCCAACTTATATGCGACCGACCAACTTCAGCAGCTGTTAGCAGCAATTTTTTGCCACAACCTTTCTTCTGGTTAAAAAAACTTGTTTATCCTATATAGCAAGTATTCATCTTTCTGGGAAACGTCTGTTCTAATCGTATAATGGCGTAAGTCTCGAGTTATTGCAAAATCAAGCCCGATACGCCCTGCTATACGCCCTGCCACACGCTCCGCGAGATGCCCCGCAAAACGCCCCGTACGGACCCCCCATACCCCTAACGCGCTTCTAACACGTTCCCAAATGCGTCCTATAACACGTTCTCCGCCGTATATCTTCAACGTATTAAAGCCGGATAAGAAATGCTCGGGTATTTGGGTTAAGGATTCGGTCGAAAATAGTTATCTAGTTAATCGGCTTTGGGTCGTACGAAATGGGGGTAATATTGGCTTAGACGCGTTAAAAGGTAGTCGGTTGCAGGCGGGTTGGAAGGAAGAAATGGCAATATGGCGTCCGCAATAAGCCTTGATATGATGCGTGCACTCGTCGAAAAGCTGTAGATACAGTTAGCAAAAAAGCATTTAATTGATTTGAGTTGATTTAAGGTGTTGTAGTTGAGCTATTGGAATTGATTGTTGCGGACTGTTAAGAAGTGCGCCGCTCGGTGGTTTGCGCCGTTCGGTGGTGTGGTACGTTAGCCTGTTTTAATTTAAAACTTTTTCTTTTTTACTTTGTCTTCATATTTCTTTAAAGATTAATATCATTTATAAAAAAATAATAAAAAAACTTACATTTTATTCGGTTTATATTATCATTACACTATTCCGTATATAATAATATATATAATTATAATACATATATAAACCGCTACTTAGATGTTAGTATTTTTAAAAAAAGTTTAACAGGTTAAAAACATATTATATTTCGACAAAAGTTAATCCGATCGCAATTAACTTTTATACCGATTTTAACGTCGTATAAATTAAATATATATATCGTAAATAAAGTTATATCGAATAAAAATTAATAAATAAATAACCGGCAGTACATTCCGTAAGGGTTAAAGAATGACGTTAAAAAAACATAATGTAATATAAACGATAGACTGATTATAATAACAAGATTAACCAGGGTTGTAATTTAGTGACTAATAGTCAGACTACAGACTATACCTTGTAGTCATTAGTTAGTCAGTTAACTGACTAAGACTACATTAGTTTGTCAGTAAGCTAACTAAAACTACATTAGTTAGTCAATTAACTAACTACAGACTAACTACATTAGTCACTGACTAACTACAAAATGACTAATAACTACAGCATATATTAACATTAATTTTATTTACAGCTTATAAACATTTTAAGGTGTTATAGATAACTTACATTTTCGGTTACACGCTTATTATAAAAGAAATTATCAAAATTTCTTAAAGGAATATCAGGACAGGTATAAAACAAACAACAGAATATAAACCGAAAATAACGAAAATTCGAAATAACAGAATAACAGAATAACTGAATAACTGAATAACTGAATACCAAAATACCAGAATACTGAAGTAAGGAAAGAGAATTAAGGATATTAAGGATATTAAGTATATTAAGGACTTTAACTTAGATAAGACAAGTATTATAAATATAAATTAGCAAATAACTTAAAATAATGAAATTATTATTTCTTGGATGCTAATTAGCAGGGTTGATAATGTAGTCTGTAGTCATTAGTCATTTTTTGGTGACTAACTGACTACTGCAGTTTTAGTCACCTTACTGACTAACTAATGTAGTTTTAGTCAGGCCACTGACTAACTAATGTAGTTTTAGTCACCTTACTGACTAACTACAGACTAATGTAAATTACCATACGTTTTGTTTTTTTCTTAAAAAATAACTCCAGCTTATATAGGGTTGTTATTATTTCATAAATAAATTTAACGATAATCTATAAAAACTAACAGGTATTTTTTATTTTCAAATTAACGGTTAATTAGTTATAACGTTAAGAAATTCATAGTTTTATAGTAATTGCTTATATAGTTTCTAAGTTTATTATATACGATTTAATTCTTTTTTTCCAGTCTTCTTGGGCTTTTTTAAAACTTTTTATTCCATTTTTTATCAGGTAACAAGTTATTTAATATATATTTTACTAACCTCCGCTTTCCGCTTTCTTATTACCCCTCTTCCTCTGATTCGCGGTTTTCTTTATATTGCATTTCTAAGGCCTGTATATCTTTAATTTTCCAGCTTTTTAATAAATTTAACTGTTTAACCGTTTCTGGTTGTATCCTATTTCTGTTCTTAGTAATAATATTACTAAAAATAGAAAAAACCCTTTCAATTAAAACTAAAGTTACGGCAATAGCTAGATATCTTCTAGCCATAATAGCTAATATATGAAAACGAGGTTAATTAGTTTTCCACCATAATAAAACGTCTGTTTATTTAAAGTTAATTATATTTTATATGGCTTTATAATTAAATACAGCTTTAAACTTACTCCTTTTGGATATTGGCCTTCGTTTAAGTGCATATTTAATTCTTCGTCGAACTGCGTTTGGGATTGTATATATATATCGTCGCTGGGGTTATCTTCTAATTCGTTAAATAATAAATGCGCTAAATTGCCTTCTTTTTCTATTTTAACCCTTCCATATAAATTAGTATTATAAGTCCCGTTTAATATATATACTTTAGTTAACTTACCGGTTATATTCTTTACGAAATAAAGCAATAACGTCTTCCCGGATATTCGAATAATGATTTAATAATCCGGGACCTTAGAAATAACTGGTTTTATGAATGGGGTTTAAAATAATCACAAATAAATAAGGTCGATATTCCTTCAGCGAATCGTTATTTAGCTTTTTCGGGAAGTATTTGTATAGTTTTAAACTACCATTATTTATGGCTGTAATTAAGCCTCGAATAATCCGAGCCTATAATAAATTAGAAGCCCAATTTTTAATTTATAACAAAATTAAACTTACTATTAAATCTTTATCGCTTAACTGATCGCGATATTTACGTCTTAAAGCAATAAGGTTTTTCCAATTTGGTAAATAAATAAAAATCCTAATAATTAATAATTAATAATTAATTAACGATATATATAGTTAATAAATTGATAACGCTTATAACGTACCCTGCGGCAACGTAATATAACCTTCAGCTTGTAAATAAATTGTCGGTTTAACGAAAATTTCGAATATTCGTAATAATTCCTGTAGGTTATACCAGTCTAGGTTATTCGGATATATTTTTTTTAAATTCGTTATGTTGCGTATTTCGGTAAATATAGTTTAAAAGTTCCTTTAATTCAAGGAATACTTTGATCATATTATAAGTCGAATTCCAACGGGTGGCGTTATCTAAAATCAATTAATATATATATATAATAAAGCTGTTATTTCGGGTATAACTTACCTAATGGAATAACCTTTTTCCCGTAATTTTCCTTTAATAAACCTTCGTTTTTTGCCTTTTTTATTCCTTCGAGAAAATCTCGGCGAATATCAATTGTATATTTCGTTAAAATTGCAATTTGTCGAACTCTATTAATTAAATTTACTTTAGGTTAGCTTTTAATAAGTATAATAATAAATAAATAAACTTACTTTTCTGATTTTCATTTTCTTCTGCAAATTTTTCGATATTTTGCAACCCAGGAATTTGAATATTTATATAATTGGGAAGAAAATCGTTAACTTCGTGATTTGATATATATTCTTTTAATATGTCATTTACGATAATATTAATAATATGCGCAATACAGCGCATATCATTAAGAAATTCCTTTTCGTATTGGTGTAAATAAACGCTTTGAAACCGATCGATAAAAGCGTCGTTATTTCGGGCGTTATCTCGAGTAATACTAAATATATAATCAACGTTAATCTTAGCATTTTATAGAATTATAAATAAAATTTACCTAAAAATATTATCCATCGTGAAAATTGAATAATGTTTTAAAATAACTTCGGATTTTTCGAAAATATCAACAGCCGTATGATGCGTTTGAAAAGCTTCAAAGCCGATTAATTTATAAATTAAATTAAATTCGAAGTCGAAAAAAAAATTATAACGCCCTTAAATAAGGTATACGAATTCGAAGTCCAGATATCGAATATAATCGAAAACCTTCCTAAAGTATTTATATTTAATTGTAATTGGTTGTTAAAAGTTGTTAATGCCTTTTTAAATGTCGTTTCGAGAATAGTTCTTATTTTTAATCTGTTAATAACAGGGGAATCCCTATATATAATCATTTAATTAGCCTTTTTATTACTGAAAAATATATATATCTTAAATATTTACTTACGCGTTGTAACATTTTTTACAATTCTTGAAAAGAATCCGAATTAAGAACATTAAACGATACGTTATTATCGACAATAAAGTTTAATATCTTATTGCAGACGTCTTCGTTAAAAATGTTATCGTTTATTAATGTATTATTTCGAGGTCTTTTTCGGGTAGCTATTTCGAAAAACGAAGAACTAGATACCGAAGTTATCTCCCTTTCTAGTTAGTATATATTAGTATTTATTAAAATTAATATCTAAAATCAATAAAACGAACTCTTCTTTCTTTTTTCTTCACTTTTTTCGTTATAAGCAATTGCGTGATGTTTTAATGCATAATGCCGAGAAAAATTCGAAGCCTGAAACCGTTTAACGTTAACTGTTGATTTAAAATTGCAACTAAAAGAAATGAATTTATTGTTAGCGTCATAATTCGTATAAAGAAAACTAAATAAATAAAACAACTTACGTCGTACAAGAAACAATCATTTTTCGAGGTTTATCTTTTTCGATGGATAATAATGTACGAGTAGATAATCCATTTTTAAAAATATAAATCGGTGATTCGTTATCAGGACCTAGTTTAAAATCAGGCTTATTTTCTTCGTAGGTTTTTTCAATATCAGAAATTTCCGAATAAGTTATATTATCAGAAATAAAGGAATCGTTTTCAGAAAAATCCGAAGAAGCCATGGTAATATAAGTGATCGTTAATAAATTAGCTAATGATAAAATTGTTTAATTCAAAAATAACTGTATCGCTATTAACAAGCAAGTTGTAACGATTAAAACAAATAAGGGAGTTATAAGGAAGTATAAGTGTTTTTATAAAACCCAAAAGCTTAATAATCCTTATCGGATTTAATAATTCACGGATTTAAAAAATACTTACTTTGTTATTTTAAATTTGTAATAAGTATGATTTATAATCAATTTAATCCCGTAATTCCTGATTTATAATATAGTTACTTAGGTAATTTTTGATTTGTAATGCAGTTAATAACGTAAGCCTTGATTTATAGTAATGTTTATTACGTAATTCATTACGTAAAGTTTCATTTCTAATATGGTTTATTATATCAGCTTTGATTTCTAATAAGGTCAATAGCGTTGTTTTTGATTTATAAGAAAAGTAATTACGAAAGCTTTAATTTATAATATGTTTTATTACGTTATTAATTACGTATAGTTTGATTTCTAATACAGTTGATTACGAAAACGTTGGTTTATTATATTAATAATAATATTATCAAAAAAACTTATAAACAACCAGGGTTGCTAATGTAGTTTGTAGTTTTTAGTTTTTTTGTAGTTACTAACTACTGTAGTTTTAGTCAGGCTACTAACTAACTAATGTAGTTTTAATCAGGCCACTAACTAACTACAAACTACATGTAGTTAGTTAGTTAGTAACTACAAAAAAACTAAAAACTACAGCTACTTATACTGAAAAATTGGAATTATTATATGAAATTTTGAACCGTTTTAAAATCGGTTTATTTTTATTTAGAAATACTTTATTTCTGTCTTGTAAATTTAATGTGTTAATACATTAAATCATTTATCATAATATATATACGTATCCCAAGTATTATGAAGTTTTATTTTGTTATTTTCGAATAATACGTCCAAATTGCTAACCTTTTTTGTTTTTATCCTTCCACTTCTTCGGCTTCTGTATTTTCCTTATATTGCATATCTAAAACCTTTATATCCTTAATTTTCCAACTCTTTAATAAAGTTAACTACTTAACTGTTTCTAGCTGTATACTATTTCTGTTTTTAATAATTATATTACTAGAAATCAAAAAAGCCCTTTTAATAAAAACTGAAATAACGGCAATAGCTAAATATCTTCCAGCCATAATAGCTAATATTAAAAAACAAGGTCGATCAATTTTCTACCATAACAAAACGTTTATCTATTTAAAGTTAGTTATTTAAAACGTAAAAATTAATTTAACCTCTTTACTTATCCTACGGAAATATTAACCTGCATTAATATATATATTTAAATCTTCGTCGAAATGCGTCTAAGATTAAATATATATATCGTCGCTAAAGTTATCCTCGCAGTCGTTAAAAGATAAATTCGCTAAATTACCTTTTTTTTTCTAATTTAACCTTTTCTAATAATTAATTATTAAAATCTATTTTAATATTTATAATTAATCAACTTACTAATTACACATTTTTCCGAACAAAGCATTAATATCTTTCCGTATTTTTAAATAATAATTTAATAATCCAAAGCCTTGGGAATAGCTAATTTTATAAATAGTATAAAAAATCCCAAATAAATAAGATCGATATTCTTTAAGCGATTCGTAAATTAACTTTTGTGGAAAATATTTATGTAATTTTAAACTGCCGTTATTAATAGCTATAATTAACCTGGAATAATTAATACCTATTATGCGTTAATTCACTTTTATTTATTCGGATATTTTGAACTTACTATTAAGTCTTTATCGCTTAACTAATCGCGATGTTGGCGCTTTAAAGTAAAAAGGGTTTTCCAGATTTGATAAATAAATAAAAATCTAAAAACTAATAACTAATAACGATATATATATAATAACGTACCTTAAAGTAAAATAATATAGTTTCAGCTTGTAAATAAATTATTGGTTTAACGAAAATTTCGAATGTTCGTAATAACTCCTATAAGTTATACCAATCTAAATTATTCTGATAAATTCGTTTAAATTTAGTATATTACGTATTTCGATAAATCTAATTTAACGGTTTTTTTTTAATTCAAAAAACGTTTTAATTATACTATATATATATATGTATGTATTAAATAAATGCATTAATTTTAATCAACTTCTTTATATATATATTAAATTATTAACTTTGTAATTAAAATCTTTTTATAATTTAAATATTTATTTTTTTAATATTCCCAAGCGGCGGGGCCGGTACGCGGGAGCAGCGGAAGCGACTTACCAAGAAAGCGGGATACAAGTTGGGAAAGGCTGGAAACTGTTAGCAGGGGACGGAACATACCGGGGCGGGAGCGCGGCGGCGCAGCCAGGACGGTGCCGGTGCCGGCTACCCCTATACGGCCCTACCGGGACCGCGTTAACACCGCGAGGCGACAACGGGGCTCCAGAGGGTTGCTGACGGGGCCTACCGCACTGACACCGCCGTAACGAAGACTACCGCGCCGATACCGCCGTTACGCCGGGCAGGAAAATACCTACAATATCGCTAAGTTGACGAAGAAAAGGAAAAAGGAAAGGAAATTAGCTACAGCAACGGTAGCTTGTATATTCGGAAAACCCACTTATTCCTAAGCTTTCCTAAAGCAAAAAAGCTTCCTAAAACGCGAAAAACGTACCGGAAAGCTTTAAGCTTTTCGTCGAGACAGCTAAAGGTAAGGAAACGTAAGGACCTTCCCCGGGGCCACCCCGGGCTAATAACGGCAAAGCGCCGTATCCGCCGCGGCGGCGCTTCCGGAGGTTATATGGAAATAAAAGCTTTTTATTATTTTTTACCTAACCTTATCTTAACCTGCTTCGGAAATAAGGAAATCAGTTACTGGAACCCGAAACGGTACCGCAGCGCACTTAAAGAACTAACGGCATTGCTTTTCCCTACCGCGGTACGGTACCGTACCGGGATAATTAAGTTAGTCAAAAGGGTAAGCTTTGACGACGGGACGGCAGAGAACGTATCGATAGCGCTCTTAAAGCGCAGCGTAACCGCAGCGCACGGGTTTTCACCTTGGACTTTCCTTGGTTTTACCGTGCGAAATATGTACATACACAGTAAAAGTACCGCATGCCCTAGGGGCAATACGGCGTATGAATAATAATAATAATATTCCCAAAAAATATATGTAGTTTTTAGTTTTTTTGTAGTTATTAACTAATTACATATAATTAGTTTTAATTAAAGCACTAACTAACTACAGTAGTTTTAGTTAAGGCATTAACTAACTACAAACTACAACTTGTAATTTGTAGTTAAACTATTAGCAACTAATTTGCAACCCTGTAAACAACAACAAATTCTTTTCGAAAAGTTTTGTTCCTTTTTTTATCATTCCATTATAATGTAGTTAATTAGCATTTTTAATGGTTACTGTTAAGGGGTTAACTTTAAAAGCTGATACGCTTTATGGGTTAATAACTTAATATATAACCGAAAGAATTAGGTGTTAATCTTGTTATTATAATCAGTCTGTCGTTTATATTACATTAAGTTTTTTAACGTCGTTCTTTAACCCTTACGGAATGCACTGTCGTTTAATTAGCCGGTTATTTATTTCTTAATTTCGATTGGACATTACTATGTTCACGATATATATTTTTTAATTTATACCACGTTATAATCGGTATAAAACTTAATTGCGATCGGATTAACTTTTGTCGAGATCTAGTATGTTTTTAACCTGTTAAATTTTTTTTTTAAAAAAATACTAACATTTAAGTAAGGATTTATATAACGTGCTACACAAGTACGCGCAACACACAAGTACGCGCAACACTTTTTGGCACTCCGCAGCAACAAATTCAAATAACTCAACAATAACACATCGCATTAATTAAAATCAATTGGATTCTTTTTCGCTAGACGTATCTACAACTTCTATACAAGTACGCGCATTATGTCCAGGCTTGCCGTAGACGCTACACTTCCGTTCCTTGGTTTTAACCCTCTTGCGACGACCTTTTCCAGCTACTGTTGGTTGCATTATTTTACCACCCTTTTCTTTTTAGGCCAGAAAAGCTTGTCCCTTTTATATAGTAAGTATTCTGTTTTTTTTTGAAGACGTTTGTTTTTGGTTTTGCGAGGTTTGCTTAAGGTATAATTCGTTTCGCGCAATTAAACGTTTTTTTCCCGAAGAAAAACAGCTTTATGCAATAGCAATATATAGCTTTTTGTTACAAAATTAGCCGATTAAAGCGTTTTTGTTAGCGAGCTACCCTGATGATTTTTAATTTTTTTTTGGAAGTATCGTCCTTGTTTTGTTGCTTTACGGATATTTTTAAGGGTTTTCGCGGGGGATAAAATAAAACCGGCGGAGGTTAACGGGGAGACGGTCGGCGTAGGTACAATTGGAGGAATTTCCAATTCGGAAAGAACGTTATTAGGATCGAATGGAATAAGATTAGCTTTCGCAAATCCAAATTTGATGTTGTTGGACGTTATAGCAGCTTGGAAAACGTCGTAGAAGCCGGTAAGAAAATTTTCTTTGGCAATATAGGTATGATAACGTCGTATTAGGTTTTCGATATACCGCAAATAAGCGCGTTTTAAAACAAAAAAACAAGATATATTAAAAAGTTAAAACCGATACGAAAAATGCGCAGATATATAAAACGTAATAATATTGTTATTAACGTAATATTTTTCGAATTTTATCGAATAATAACTTTTATAGCCGTCGAAAATAAAAAAACGTTTCGAACTTTTCGTACGCGTCCGAGTATATTTGTTAAAATGTTGGATTTATTCGAAACTTAATTTATTTGTTATCCAGCTATTATTACTTAATGCGATTTTCCAATCGGCTGCTGGTAATAGGTTATCGTAATACCAGGACTTAAAATAATTTTTCCCCGTTATAATAACAAATAACAATATAACCCAATCTTAAGAATTAACAGCTTAGATAACTATAACTTATTTTTTATTCCTTTATTACGTTTATTTAAGTTTTTTACATTTTTCGGCATTGGTAATTACTATGCCCGTTATCATAAAAAACCTTATCAAAAATCCAATTCCGCCGAAGTTATAAATATCCTTTTTTATAATACCGTACTTCTCGATTATAACCCGAATAAGCTTAAACTACTTGCGAAATAATTTTAGATTCTCGGATAAAACCAGTTAATAATCGATCTTCCGATTTAAACGCATCTAAAGCTTTTTTTGCCGTCTAACAACGTTCGACGCCCAGTTACCTCTAACGCATTCCGTAACGCGTTAGACAAGCAATATATTAGCCATATCTTTAACGTGCTAAAGCCGGACAGGAAACGCTCGCGTATCTAAGTTAAGGAATCGGTCGACAATCGATTTTTCTTCGGTCGGCGTCAATTTCCGCGAATTAGGGGCAATATCGGCTCGGGCGCGTCTACCGGTAAAACGGTATGCCAAGGTAAAAGATGATACTTCGAGATAATTTGGCTTCAGACGACCATAATATTTTATATACGGAAAAAGGTTATAATTCTATAATTCAAATTATAAATAAATCGGTAAATAGGTTTAATCCGGACGGTTTATCGTTTTCCTTATCGTCGTTAAATAAGCAAAGTTAAGATTTGTCCGCCGAAAAAGAAGAAGTAAATTTTTTTATTTTTTTTTAATTTTTTTTTTAGCTATTTTTGTATCTTATCGTAAGTGATATAAGGATTTTACTATAATTTTAACATTAATACAAATTAAAATACCGTCATATCTTAATTATATACGTCGCTTTTATATATCTTTTAATGTTACAGACAAGTAGTCTGGATGGTTTTTAGCACTTCGCAACAACAAATTCAAATAACTCGACAACAACATTTCGCATTAATTCAAAATCAATCGGATTCTTTTTCCCTAGATGTATTTACAAGTACGCGCATTATGCCCAGGCTTGCCGCATATATTACACTTGCGTTCCTTAGTTTCAACCCTTTTACGATAACCCAATCCAGCGGCAACTTGAAGCGCGTCCTAGAAGCCGGCAAGAAAATCTTTTTTAGTAATATAAGTATAATAACGTCGTATTAAGTTTTCTATATACCGTAAATAAGCGCGTTTTGGAACAGAAAAACGAAATATATTAAAAGGTTGAAGCCGATACGAAAAATGCGCGGGCATGGAAAATATAATAACGTCGTAATTCGCGCAGTATTTTTCGAATTCTATCGGATGGTAATTTTCGTGACCGTCGAGAATAAGAAAATGTTTCGAACTTTTCGTACGAGTCCGAATATGTTTGTTAAAATGCTGGATTTGTTCTAAACCTAATTTGTTTATTATCCAATTATTGTTACTTAATATAATCTTTTAATCGGCTATTAGTAATAGGTTATTACGGAATTAAAATCTAAAATAATTTTTCTTTATTATAATAATAAATAATATTATAGCCTAACCGCATAAATTAACAGCTTAAATAACTGTAATTAATCTTTTATTCCTTTATTACACTTATTTAAATTTAATGTGATTTTCGGCATTAATAATTACTATACCCATTGCCATAAAAAGCTTTATCAAAAATCCAGTCTCGTCTAAGTTGTAAATATCCTTTTTTGGGATGCCGTATTTTACGATAATAGCCCGAAAAATCTCGAACCATTTACGAAATATTTCTAGATTTTGGCATAAAACCCGTTAATAATCGACTTTCCGATTTAAACGCGTCTGGAATTTTTAATGCCGTTTAACGAAGTTCGACGCCCATTTAACTCCAACGCGTCCTATAACGCGTTAGATAAGCAGTATATTAGCCATATCTTCAACGTACAAAAGCCGGACAGGAAACGCTCGCGTATCTAGGTCAAGGATTCAGTCGACAATCGATTCTTTTTCGGCCGGCGTCAATGTTCGCGATTTGGGTACATAATCGCTCTGGGAAGGTATACCGGTTTATGGCGGGGGATAATTATTTTAAGTCCTAGTACCGCAATAACTTATTGCTAGCAGCTAATTGGAAAATCGTATTAAGTAATAATAACTGGAGAACAAATAAATTAAGCTTAAAACGGAATTAGCATTTTTAATAAACATACTCGGACGCGTACAGAAGGTTCGAAACGTTTCTTTATCCTTAACGGCTACGAAAACTACCATTTGATAAAATTGGAAAAATATTACGCTAACTACGACATTATTACGCTTTATATGCCCGCGCATTTTTTGTATCGGCTTTACCTTTTTAACGTATCTTATTTTCCTATTTTAAAACGCGTTTATTCGCGGTATACCGAAAACACAATACGACGTTATCATACCTATATTGCCAAAGAAGATTTTCTCGCCGGCTTTTACGACGCGTTCCAAGCTGACATAACGTCCGATAACATCAAATCTGGATTTGCGAAAACTGGTTTCGTTCTATTTAATCTCAATAACGTTCTTTCCGCATTAATAGTTCCTCCAATTATTCCTACGCCGACTGTCTCCTTGCTTACCTCCGGTGGTTCAATTTTCCTTTTAACGAAAACCCTCAAAATATTTGGGAAATAACGAATAAGGACGTTATTTGGCGAAAAAAAGAAAATTTATCAAAAAAGTTCGCTTATAAAAATAATTGAATCGGTTAATTTCTTGACCAAAAGTAACCTATTGCTTTAATACGAGAATGTTTTTCTCCGGGAAAAACTGCTTAATTACGCGAAACGAATTATATCTTAAGTAAACGTTGCAGGACCAAAAATAAACGTCTTTAAAAAGAAGGAACATTTACTATATAAAAGGAATAGATTTTTCTGTCCTAAAAAAAAGGGTGTGGTGAAAAATTGCAGTTAATAGCGGCTGGAGGCAGCCGTCGTAAAAGGGTTAAGACCAAGAAACGGAAGTGTGGCGTTTACGGCAAACCTGGATATAATGCGCGTACTTGTGAAGAAATTGTAGAAATGTTTAGCGAAGAAGAACCCGATTGATTTGAATTACTGCGATGTGTTGTTGTTAAGTTATTTGAATTTGTTGTTGCAAAGTGCTAAAAAGTGTCCGACGAGGTGGTGTATCCGAGAAGGTGGTGTGGGACGTTACCTTATTTCTTATTTTAAAACGCGCTTATTCGTTATATATTGAAAGCTTAATACGACGTTATTATGGCTATATTGCCAAGAGAGATTTTCTCGCCGGCTTTTACAACGCGTTTAAAGCTGTTATAACGTCCGATAACGTTAAATACGGTTTTGCAAAACCTGGCCTCATTCTATTCGATCTGAATAACGTTTTCTCCGAATTAGAAGTTCCGCCAATTATGCCTAAGCCGACCGTCTCCTCGCTTACTTCCGCCAGTTCTATTTCCCTGCCCTTAAAAACCCTTTAAATTATCCGCGAAATAACAAAACAAGTGATATTATTTGGGGAAAAAAAACTCCCAAAAAAAACCCAAGCCCTTCCCCCCCCCCAAAAAAAAAGAAGCGAGGAGGGGGGGGTTTGAGGAAAAAAGCCGCCTAATGACGTAAGACATCTATATTTTAAGCGAACGTCGGAAAACCAGAAGGAGCATGGTGTTTGCGGCTACTCTGGACATAATGCGCGTACTTATAAAAAAGTTTTCAATACGTTTATCGAACAAGAATCAAATAGATTTTAATTAATGCAATGTGTTGTTGCTGATGAATTTAGATTTGTTGCCGAGGTGCTAAAATTATCCAGGACTTCAGCTCCTTTGTCCATGCAATCCTAGGGCCATAAACAGAACTCGTTTGTTCCCTTCAACGCCTTAACAAAAAACTATCACAACTGCTGACATTTTTTTATAATACGTATTTCGTAATTATAACCCGAAGGAGTTCGACCTATTTGTAGAATGTTTATAAATTTCCGTATAATACCTGTTAACAATCGATTTTTCGGTTTAAAGGCGTTTAAAGTTTTTTTTTTTTTTTTTTTTTTTTTTTTTTTTTTTTTTG
>QJNY01000541.1:0-52252 GCA_004155945.1 Monosporascus sp. mg162 | reverse complement strand
GGCAAAGCTTCTCGTATTTTCTTGAAGGCCTCGGCTCCACCGGAGAAAGAACGACGGTCTCTCGTGTGGCCGAACACGCCTGATAATGGTGATTTGCGGCTTGGTTCTTCAGGAGCTACAAGCTCCTTCGATCCGGTACGCCGTGGAGACGGGAGTTGGAGCCTGCCCGCCCGTTGCTGAGTCGAAGGCAAGTTGCCTAATGACAGTCCCCGGATCTGGCGGGTCTGGGGCTTAGTTGGGTAGTTTGAGGACGGGCCGGTGGCCGTACGCGCGGGCGCGGCCTCGTCTAGCCCTTCTGGTTCCCCGGAAGCCGTACAGTCTATAACCCTGAAGAGCCCGCCGCCAGGTAGAGCTTCCATCGCCGCCGCTTTCTCTGCTGCCGGAGTCTTGGGAGAAGTTAGTCTTATCGCAGCCGGACCGAGCGCAGGCTGGATAAAAGACTGCGCATCATCTTGGTCGATATCCAGCGGCTCTTCCTCCTCGGCACTATCGGAGTGTGCTGACGAGTTTCCACCCTGTTCCACAGGCGTATGTGTGTGTTGCACCACTTCGGTTGGTGAGACCTGCTGTTTGGGGCTGATGTTCGCCATGACTGGGAATCCGCAGCGGGGTCCGAGCCCGTCGGGCTTTTGACAGATGTTGGAACTCCCGTTCGCCTTTTACAATCTCCCTCGGAAACGCAGTAATTCTCCCTCTCTGCTTGGGAAATAATTGTCCGAAAGATAGGGCGGCTCTTTAGCTCTTAAACGCCGGAAGTACCGGGGATTACGCTTGATCCAGAAAGTTCGATAGACGAATGGATAGTAGTAACGGGGCGTCGGCTTTCTTATCTTTAACAGTAGAAGAAATACAGACGAGAAAATGAGAAACCATTGTGACTAGACAACATTTTGAGAGAATAGATGTAATCTCAGTTATGAAAGGTACCTACATAACTCTAGATAGTCGAATTTAGGAGATGGGGCCTGGTGACCTTCTTTCCCCCGATTCAGGGGTCCTCACTAGTTTGGACGGCGCTCCGCAGGGTAAAAAGGGTCCTGTAAGCAACTCGCTGGCGTTGTAAGGTGGCACCACTCTGCACCGACATTTTGCGGACGTTGCAATGCTTTCTAATCCACACATTGGCGTGGGTGCGCAATCACAGCGAGATTGAGGTTGTTGGTTGGTAGTCACCATGTTTGGGGCGGTGGGCATCCCCAATTTCGACTTTCTTGCAGGTCGGATTGACCTTCGAATGTAATGTAAGGAAGGATCAGTGCTGAGCTTATCGGCGGGGGATTAAGTACTGTACGGCATAAAACGCAATCTGCCTGACGTTATGAAAGGTTTACGACCGAAGTATCTACTACTTACTCATCGAGTGCAGAAGTCCCAACGAAGCTATACGAAGTATACGGATAGGTTATGTGACAATCATGGGGCATGGGCTCCGGGGGGTGGGGCACCGGATCGCCAAGATGCTAACATTAGGCGGATATATCATACTGTACAGAGTGGAGTAACGCCGACTTGGCAAGTTATATAGTGCGTACGTGATATTACGAGAATCACAACTGGAACTTGATGCCGAGGCTCTCATCTATCTCCTTGATCTTTTGAACCGACCTCTTATACCCGGGAAGCGTTTCCAGTCTGTCAATGTACGCGAACAGCCTGGGATACAGCTCCCTCGGCGTGCGACCCTCCCAGTCGCCAAAGGTCTGGAACTGCTCTTTGGCCGTAATCAGGCCAAAGCTGATGAGGATGTCGGCGGCGGTAAGGTGCTCACCGCACAAGTAGTCCCCGCCGGAGGTCGAGAGCTGCTGTTCGAGGAAAGCGAGCTGCGACTTGACGTTGGGATAGATCAAGTGGGCGAATATCTGGTTCGCGACCATCGACGTGAGGGGCCGGATGAAAAATGGGACCTGACGGCTCTTGAGGTTCCCGATGACCATGGCCATGACCAGCGACCCCATCATGGTGCCCTCGGTAAAGTGGAGGAAGTACTGCCACCGTAGCCACGCCTCGGTCTCGCCGCCGGCCTTGCCCTCCTGGCCCTCCCGGTAGCGCTTCGGCATCAGCGTCGTATCCTTGCCGAAGTGTTCGGTCAGGTACTGGACGATGAAGCCGCTCTCGGCCAGCACGATAGGCTCGGCGGTACCGGGTGGGGTGATTGAGATGACGGGCGACTTGCCCAGCGGGTGGATCTTCTTCAGATCATCCGGCGCAAACTGATCCTTCTTGCGACGGAACGTCACAAGCTCATACTCGACCTCGAGTTCTTCGAGGAGCCACAGAACGTTTTGGGCCCGGGACTTTTCCAACCTACGACCGGTTAAGAATGACTAGGCACTTGTTTCTTCGCGTAGAAAAGAATATGGAACGCCCTCTTACCAATACAACTTGATCTTGGGTTGTTCCTCCGTCGCCATTGCGGTTGAGCTGGCAAATGATGTCAATTGAGGCTTAGGAGCATGTGAGGAGAGCTATGATCTAGTATAAGGCCACTTGAAACGAGGGCAGCTTCCTGGAATGCTGAGCAAGTCGTATTTTAAGTGGTTCTTATCTTACGGTACATAGGACTTGGTGATGGTTGTGGTGGAGATCGAGTCGGGGTTCATGAAGGGGAAACATTCCACTAAAATATGCCTCGGCTGCCTGCTTCGCTATGTTACTACTAAAGTCAATGACTCGGTACTAGGATAAGATTCCGCCTTGGTGTTACGTTGGGAGCGCATGATTGGTATCTGCAGGATCGGATACGAAAGATCCCGGAGGTCCTGCGGTCTTGATTCGGTCTCGATTTGTAGCGTCACTCTCCGTCTAAGCTTCCTATTGGGACAATTAAGATGGGCCCAGTCGCCTATACTGTACGTAAGTAAACGAACTGGTTACGGGCACCTTCGGGTTAACGAACGAGGACATGATTCCGTATTAGAGTGGCAAGTGAGCAGAAAAGCCACTAATTGTACAAATCGGGTCTACTTAGTTTCCGAACACCTTAAAATATTACGAAAAATATTTATAAAACCACAACGCCTTACTGAATATAAGTACAAAAATAAATTAATATATATTGATATGAGCCGATATAGACTAAGCCGTTAAATTACTAATTTCTTTAAGAATTCCTGGTTAAAATTACATTTAATTGTCAAAATATTTATATACCAAAAGAAAAATGAAAAACATTATTTATCTCCAATGTATATAAAGAAAGTAATAATATTACCTTAAATGCGATTCAAAGTTATATAAGATATGAAAGTTTCGTTTAAATTAAACGTAATTTAATATTTTTAATATTTATTCAAAATCCGAGTATAAAATAGCGACTTTTGATAAAAATTGATTATAACTTAACGAAACCTTTATAAAACTTTATAAAACTTACCATATGGTTTTACACAAATACAGAGTATTATCTTATAAAGTTACGCCGTTATAACCTTAAAATTTAAAAAGTTTAATATTTTTACACATTATTTTAAAATATATCGCAAAAATTCATATTAAGCAATTAAAATAAAAATATAAATAAACTTATCATGCATTTCCATTATATATTTGAATAAAGATATAAATTTTCATGTTACCAGTTTATATTAGTAATAATAATATAACGTATAACATAAACGAGCTGCGCATACAAACGAGCTGCGCGGATTTTCGCATTCAGTAACAACAAATTCAAATAACTTAACAACAACATATCGCATTAATTCAAATCAATCGGATTCTTCTTCGCTAGACGTATCTACAACTTTTACACAAGTACGTGCATTATGTCCAGGCTTGCCGCAAACGCCACACTTCCGTTTCTTAGTTTTAACCTTCTTACGACGACCCCCTTCAGCTGCTGTTGGCTACATTTTTTTATTCCCTTTTTCTTTTTGGGCCAAAAGAGCTTGTTTTTTTTGTATAGTAAGTATTCCTCCTTTTTGAAAACGTTTGTTTTTGGCCCTGCAACGTTTGCTTAAGATGTGGTTCGTTTCGCGTAATTGGGCAATTTTTTTCCGGAGAAAAATATTTTCGTATAAAAGTAACAAGTAACTTTTGGTTAAGAGATTAACCGATTTAGCCATTTTAGTTAATAAGCTACCTTGTTGGTTTTTAATCTTTTTCTGTAAATAACGCGATTATTGCGTTACTTCCTTGATATTTTTAAGGGTTTTTGCGGGTAGGGAACGAATGGAACCGGCAGAGGTTAGCGGAGAGACGGTCGGCGTAGGCATAACTGGAGGAATCTCCAATTCGGAAAGAACGTTATTGGGATTAAATGGAATAAGATCAGCTTTTGCAAATCCGGATTTAATGTTATCGGACGTTATGGTAGCTTGGAACGCGTCGTAGAAGCCGGCGAGGAAATCTTTTTTGGCAATATGGGTATAATGGCGTCGTATTAGGTTTTCGATATAGCGCAAATAAGTACGTTTTAAAATAAAAAAACAAGATATATTAAAAGGTTAAAGCCGATACGAAAAATACGCGGGTATACAAAGCGTAATAATGTTGTTGTTAGCATAGTATTTTTCGAATTTTATCGAATAATAGCTTTCGTGGCCGTCGAAAATAAAAAGACGTTTGGAACTTTTCGTACGCGTCCGAGTATGCTTGTTAAAATGCTGGATTTATTCGAAACCTAATTTATTTGTTGTTTAGTTATTATTACTTAATGCAATTTTTTAATCGGCTGCTAGTAGTAAGTTGTTACGGTATTAAAATCCAAAATAATTTTTCCCCGTTATGATAATAAATAGCGGTACAGCTTAACCTTAAAATTTAATAGCCTTAATAATTATAACTTATTTTTTATTACTTTATTACGTTTGTTTAAGTTTTTTACGTTTTTCGGTATTGGTAATTACCATGCTCGTTACCATGAAAAGCCTTATCAAAAATCCAGTCTCGTCGAAGTTGTAGATATCCTTTTCTACGATGCCGTATTTTGCGATTATAACCCGAATAAGCTCGAACTATTTGCGAAACGTTTTTAGATTTTCGTATAGGACCCGTTAATAATCGATCTTCCAATTTAAACGCGTTTAAAGTTTTTTTTACCGTTTAACAAAGTTCGACGCCCAATTAATTCCAATACGTTTTGCAACGCGTTAAGCTAGCAGTAAATTAGCCATATCTTTAATGTATTAAAGCCGGATAAGAAACGTTTATATATCTAGGTCGAAAATTCGGTCGACAATAAATTTCTTTTCGGTCGGCGTCAATTTTCGTAAATTGGGTATAATATCGGCTTGGGCAGGTTTGCCATTATATCGAAATCTTAAAATAAAAGGTGTAACCGTATATATAAAACCAAGTTTAATATAAGAAAGTTTAGGGTTTTTTTTTTAGCTTAAATAGTTAAGTTCATTCTAGCTTTTTTGTAAACCGTTCTATAAAGGTAATATTAAAAAATGAATAACTAAAGTTGGATGGTAAGAAAGTTGAAAAAAGCGCGCAGCTCGTTTGTGCGCGCAGCTCGTTTATGTTATACGTTACGGTTGTTTTGTTATAAATATATATAATTTTCAAAGAAATTTTTAAAATCTTATAAATATTATTTTGTCACAAATTCCTCATTTCTCGTTTAGGTATATATGTCATTATATATATAATTTTTTTTTTAGCATTGTATATAACTTATAAATGTTGTGTTTTGAATTTTTAAATATCTTTGTAGGATTAAATTTGCTGTTCGGAAATTAAGTGGACCCGATTTGTACTGTGGCCGTGCGATCCACCCACAAGCCTCAGCTTCAGCCCGCCGCCAATGCTAGCGGATGTGCATCATCCAGTTGCTGGAGCTTCAATTGACAACCGATCTTGAACCTCAGAACCACGACGTTCGATCTTGCACCGAAACGAAACTACTGCCTATCATAGTCAAGATGGGCGGCCTACAACACTACCGTGCGTATCTGTTTCCGGGGGCCATCGTGTCTTCACGGCTGGGCGATGGTAGCAATGGTTGCAAGCAGGCAAGCTAATATCTCTCCCAGGCATGTCGATGGACCCGGCCATCCAGAAGCTGGGGGGTACGTCTCCCTTCCTCTCCCTCTCTCGCGGCTACCTCGTTGAATTGCGAGATGATGGCGACGATGAAGACGCCGGCGGCGGTTATGCGCGGATGGATACACTTGAATATATTAGATCCATTACTAACCGAGGCCTCCTCCCCCCGCAGCCATGACTACGAACCGACACAAGTACTTTCGCTGGACCCCGAGGACCGCTCGCATCACCTTCATGTACGCCGTCTTCGTCCCCGCCATCTTCACCTTCATGGCGTATCAGACAGATGTGAGTTCGGCCCGGAGCGGCGGCTCTCCTTCCCTCCACTATCGAGAGGCGTGATGCACTAACGAGCTTGGTACTCTCTAAAGGGCAAGTACGATATGCGCGCGAAGAGGAAAGGGGATTTGATCAGCGAGTATTGAACGTCGAGGTTCTCGATGGGCAGCCGATGCGATTGTACATAGAGTAGGATGAGGAAAGCATATCAACAAGGAACTTTTGGTGATCGGGTGGCGCCTCGTGTCACAATCAACTGGGAATGTCAATTGCGAGTTATGCGTAGATCTGACAGAGACACCCGGCCATGGACATGCTTCGCTACTCTATTAACGGAAATCCTCCTATGGATGCAGTGTTTGACGTTACTAGAAACGCTTGGTTGGCTCCGGGTGTAATCGTTTTAATATGCTGATATATATACTCGTTGGACCATACACCACCGAAGTGGCAGGCACAACGTTCAACGAATTCATAACACCGGCAACCGATTTACAAGGCAATAACATTCCGACTCTAGGATGCTACAAGCAGCAATCATTCTTCGAGCCTTTGGCATGCTGCAGCTTTAGTGATCCCAAATATCCCAAATTCCGTCTCTGGGCTATCAACACGGAACCAGATTTTCAGGTGTACCTAGCGTCCAAAGCAGTTCGAGCGATGCGGGCTCTACTGCCAAATCCTGTTGATTGCGCCAGGCTAACCGCAAGTTATGTATGGACTAGGATGGATGGTGGCCCAAAAGAGGAATGAATGCCTCTGCTCTGGGGATAGAGAAAAAAGGAAACTGAAATCTAAAAAGGAAAACGAAAAGGAAAATGAAATAAATGCATCAGCCGCGAATCGAACGCGGGGCCCATCGAGTTCTCTTTTTTCAAAGAAGATGGCAACGATGGATTTTACCACTAAACCACTGATGCTATTGAAAATTTGGCTCTTATTACTATTCATATAAGTGGGGTAATGGCTGACTGGATTGCTCTCCCATTCCCATTGTGATAAGAACTTCAGATTGGAGATATATTAGAGAGGTTTGTGGCACCATACCACCCAACACGTGTAGACGTTGGCAATAGCGCCTCTGTATACTATATTAGAGCAGGATATGAGAGTAGGTTTTTCAACTTACCTATTAATACCACCGCGCCCGCCACTCCTCGTGTGACTATATGATTTGTCTGTTCTAGTTTGCTAGTCAAATTTCTATCTAGCCCAGGCAGTTACTGCGTTCACTTCTCTGTGCCTAGTGTACTGCACTCTGCACCTAAACCGCCAGCGCCATGCATGTCGAATCCCATCCGGTCGCCGCGATTGCCTAATAAGTATATAACCGCTTAATCTAGCCGTCACGTCATCACCACCGTCGACCCCCTCTTCCTCGCCCGACAGGCACATCAGGCAACCTCTCACCTCTCCTCCACTCTCCCATGGGAACTCCACCGCCACCGCCGCCGCTGCTGCCGGCCCCGGCACTCCTATGGCCGCTAAAGCGATGATATCGGCCCCTGTCGCTCCCGGGAACGCTCGGCCGTCTGCCCGCCGCCCGCGGGAACCCATTCTCCCTCTCAGCAGCCGCGCGGCCCCCACCATCCGGCGGCCTGCCCACGAGCGCCCTTGCCTCCCCTAGCCCGGCCCCGCGCCCCGTGCGCGCGTCGCTGGCGGGCGCGACGGACCCGTCCGGCAGCGGCGGCAGGATCGCGCACGAGATGTAGTCGCCGGGCACGAAGCGGGCGTCAGCGAGCGTTTTGTTGCCGTCTCCATCTCCGTTACCGCCGCTGTTGTTGTCGCTGTGATTATTGCCACCATCGCCGCTGCCGGGGCCGTCGAGCGTTATCTTATCAGCTTCGACGATGACATTCGGGTCCAGCGCGGGACCGCCGTCCCCGATGACCACGCTGCCGAGCTCCTTCACCGTGTATCGCAGGGCCCCGGGGCCGCTTCCTCTAGTGCCGGCGCCGCCGCCTGGTGCGCTCCGCGTGTCGACGAAGATGAGGCGGTAGGCGAGGCGCGTGCCGATGGCTGGGTCGGGGAGGAGTGGGAGCGATGACGACGACGAGGCGGCGGCGACGTGGTGCGTCAGCTCGGTTAGGGTGCAGTCTGGCCAGGTGTGTATTGTGAAGTGAGGCGGTAGTGGTGTCGCGGCGAATTCATCGGGTCTGGGAATTGTATTAGCTCGGGAGGGTAGCTCTATCTTCCCCTTCGTAAGCGAAAATGCAATGGGATCGGGTGTGTCGCAGTCGCAGATGGCATAGGGGAGGTACTTGCCTGTGGAATGCGCCGGTGCGATAGAATAGCTGCACCATGAACGGTGGAGCTGTATGTCGGTCCATCTTCCCTTGCGATAATCGCTTTTCCTAGGACCAAAGTGTGGTCTACGAGATTGAGAATGCCGTGATGGGTTCAGGTATTCAAGTCATCATACAGAGTGCGGTAATAGCAGGACATATAAGTATTAATATGGTATGCTATGTAAAAGACTGGCCAAGTAGGTAGGCAGCTCGGGACAGACGGGAACTGGATTGATCGCAAACTAGACAGAGATATTTTCGGCAGCTTAATGAATGATGCTCTGAAGATGGAAAGCATCGGAGCGCTGCGAAGTACATACAGTAATATATGAAGCTCTCCAAGGTACCTACAGAAAGGTACTTGTGCCGGGGTTATCAGCACAGCACCCAGTGGCACTGGGCCAGTGCTCCATGGCTGGCCGCCTGCCACTAACGTTAACGTACTGGAGCTAAGTTAGCGTCTAAATTCTCCGGTAACCCACTGCGGCTCTTTCTACCCGCCGGATTCCAACAATAACGTTACCCTCCCACCTGCAGCCATTGAAACCAACTTTCTCAGGCCCAAAAAAAACCCCATCCTCCATCCACCAATTCTGTACCGATATCTCGACTTAGTCTCAGGAACCACGTGCGATTCGAATCGGGGTCCGACAATCTACCCGTCTCCCACGCGCCTTACGAAACAATCACTCGCAAACAAGGAGAAGCGTATCAACAATTCAAGATGGATTTCGCATCCCTGATGTCCCGCGAGATCGCGAAAGCGAAAGCGCCAACACTGCCCACTACCAGCACCACCAAAGCCTCTTCGCCATCCCCCGACGACGCGAACAACAGCACGGCAGAACAGAAAAAGTACATGAGGCGCGCCGAGGCCGAGGCGGCGCGCGAGGCGGCGTACCGGGCGGAGCAGGCGGCGCTCGAGGAGAAGCGCGCGCGCAAGGCGGCCGAGAAGCGCAAGCGCGAGGAGGAGGCCCTGGCGGAGTCGCGGGCGCGCGAGGAGAAGCGGCGGCGGCTCGAGGAGGAGACGCGGCGGCGCCGGGAGGAGGCCGCGGCGGCCGAGGAGCGCGCGCGGAGGCGGAGGCTGGGGCTGCCCGAGGTGCCGCCGTCGCGGGCCGGGAGCGAGGGCGCCCAGGGCAGCGGTAGCGGCGGCGAGGAAGGAGGGGGGGAGGACGAGGACATCCCCGACGAGGAGCTGGTGCGCAGGCTGCGCGAGCTCGGCGAGCCCGCGGCGCTGTTCGGCGAGTCCCACCGCGGCCGCCTGCGCCGGTACCGCCGGCTGACGACGGTGGTGACGGCGGGCCCCATCCCGACGACGC
Source organism: Monosporascus sp. mg162 (assembly GCA_004155945.1). Taxonomy (NCBI): domain Eukaryota; kingdom Fungi; phylum Ascomycota; class Sordariomycetes; order Xylariales; genus Monosporascus; species Monosporascus sp. mg162. Next base: position 42,375 of record QJNY01000541.1, on the reverse strand, counting down.
TGCGGCTCGTCGACGAGGCCGACATGAAGGTCCCCGAGACGGTGCCGCAGTCCAAGGAGGAGCGGAAGTACCTGTTCCGGCAGCTGGCGTCCTACTTCACCATGGTGCTGCGGGAGTGGGAGGCGGCGCTCGCGCGAGAACACCAGCAACAAGCGGCACAGCAAAAACAAGGAGAGGACGGCTCCCCCGCTCGGCAGCAGCAGCAGCAGCTAACCTTCGCGAGCAAGGCGGCCATCAACGCGATGACGTCGAGCCGGGACAACATGCGGCCCCTGTTCCGGCGGTTCGAGCAGGGGGACCTCGAGGACGACATACTGAGGCCCATGGTGGAGATCGTGCGGGCGGCGCAGGAGCGGCGCTACGTCGACGCCAACGACGGCTACCTGCGCCTGAGCATCGGCAAGGCCGCCTGGCCCATCGGCGTCACCATGGTGGGCATCCACGAGCGCAGCGCGCGCGAGAAGCTGCACGCCGGCGGGGAGCGCAGCCACATCATGGGCGACGAGGTCACGCGCAAGTACCTGCAGAGCATCAAGCGCTGCCTCACCTTCGCCCAGGTCCGCTGGCCGCCCGAGGACATCAGGCAGTTGATGGGGTAATAGCGGGCGAGAAATACGAGCGAGGGCGCAGTCGGGAAAGCCCGGAAAGAAGATAATAACGGTAACAATACGATATTGGCTTCCCCTTCCCTGGGGCCCGTTTTGCGGGGATTCTACGGCTACTCTACGTTTCGGTCGTTACGTCGTGACTGATGTTTATAATGACTATCCGTCCGTCTCCCTGTAGCCCATGGTCCCCGGTTCATGATGAGGGGCGTTCTCCGTAAGACGTCATATTCCGAACTCCGTAACCCCTTCCATGCAATGTAAAAGCCTGCAAGTTGTCACTGCCCGTCCGCTGGAAAACGACACGGCATATCTGTGGCCACCGCCCTTGACCTAGGTCATTGCCGTATCCCCAGTGCCCGCCTGCCTTTTGCTTTCGTCCATCCACGAGTCCCCAAGGGTAGGTAGGCCTTTCTTGGCGGCGCCCTTGACCTCAAGATCTGCCGCCGCGAGGCTCATGCGTCGAATTCGCTCTAATGCCTCCTTCTCGTACTTCCTCGCTGTCTCTAGACCTTTGGTCTGCATCGCGATGCGGGGATCAGTCGAGACTGCGACGAGCAGCTAAATTTGATCGCGTTAGTCACCCCTATCGCTAAGTGGTTACTAAATATGTGGATTTGCTCGTACCTTGTCGATGGTGTTGATGCGCGCCTTAAGGACACCGCTTTTGATCATCCTGACCAGCTCTGCCTCAAGGGACTCTCCGGGCTTAGCAAAGGCCGCGTTCATGCTCTCCAGAGTGACGCATGAGAATGGTACGAAGTACTGCACGATGCACTTGTTGCGGATCTGGGAGAAGAGTAGTGGCACGTGCTGGCACAAGTAGATGTCGAGCATATAATCGGCGCGATACGACTCGAGAATGCTCAAGCATGCCGAATATCTCCCGTTGACGAACATGGAGATGGCTTTGCGAATATGAGGCTCCAATTCCAAGTAGTTTCTGAAGCTTGAGCTTTCGAGGACGCGGGTCTGTAGTTCCGCTCTGTCCATAGAAGCAAGCGCCGTCAGTCCTCCATACGTGGCAACATCATTAGGACTAGCAATGTCGTTGTGCTGCTGGCAGATAAGCGGATCTCCCACCTCGAGGAAACACCTCGCAGCCTCGTAGTACTTGTCAGATCCGAGATGTGCCAGTCCGGAAACCATCTTCTGGTAGGGCTGTAGAGCTTTCTGGTCCTCGTCCGCGTTGCCGGCCACCACCTTACTGACGTTCGCCAGCACGCTGGGCCAATCTCGTCTCTGCAGAAGAATTCCAATGACGTGCTTTCCCACATCCAATATATGGTATTGGGTGCTCGCGTCTGGTCGCATTTTTGTGTACGTCTCGATAGCGCCGCCCAGGTCTCCAATAGACTCTAGGTGTTCACCGAGGTCTCGGTGTCCGATCTGAACCATATGTCAGCTACAGCCCACTTTATAGGCTGTGAGGGCGCGGCCATACCCTGATGCTCTCTTTTACCAAGTTGTTCTTGTATCCCTTGAGCTCAGTCTCGAGCCGATGCGTGTCCATCTTGTTCTGTCTGTCCGTGTTTGTCACCCAAGCCTCATCCCATTGAGCCTCAGGCTCGCTGGGGGCAGCAATCCGGATGCATTCCCAGGCGTCACGGTATCGCTGGATATCCCTGCCTCTCTTCGCCTCGTGGATCGCAGCCTTGAGCGCATCGACACATAACGGCACCGACGACTGTCCGATTAGGAGGAGCCGTGGAAAACGAGTTCGGCCTGGCACAGAGATATATATATGTCAGGAAAAGGTACCATAAAGGGATAGGACTATGGGAACAGGGTGTATCCTAGATGTCGATGAGATGTAGTAGCCGAAAAGAGGGCGGCTTGCCTTTGTAATTCGATATGTACAGGTCCAGATCGAACTTCGGTGCGTCTGGCTCGGGACCCCACGTCAGTAAAGTCATTTCTGGCTGGGAATTCTGGCGTCAGGATCTCTGCGCACCTCTCACGATATGTCCGCCTTGGTTCTCCATGGCGGTGAAGAAGGCCAGAATGTGATTCTGCTGGTCGGCCGCCATGACGTAGTTCCTTGCAGCCGCTAGATGTGTATAGAGTTTGCTTGGCCGATGCTGCAAGAGATTCTAGAGGCTGATGGAATTTCTTGGGCCTTGGGATAGCAGAAAAAGGTGCCGGAAATGGGAACCGGGCTATTAAGCCGTTGTGCCGGTGCCTGTGCCGGTTGCCGGTGGTGTCTCAAGTTCCGACCTTTGTATCTTGATTTCAGCTTACAAGCTTTGTTGCCGCCAATGTGGATGAATAAGGCTGCCTGCAGGAATGGGAAGTGGGTGGTCCCAATATCAAACCTTACCTAAGGTGCCCACCATGGGTATGTATGTGTGCATGCATAGGTATGAAGGTAGAGAGACAAGTAAGTAAGGTGTGTGAGAACGCTTGGAGACTCGTCACTGTTCTGAGTCTTTTCGCGGGGTAGCTACTCTTTAGTTCCGCCCCCCTTAGGTTCGCAGTGAGCTGAGGGCTGCTGAGCTTCCAGGGCTGCCAGGTTACCTAATATGGTAAGCACATACTCCGATATGGGCAGAACGGAAACCGTCTCTGGCCAGTGCTCTCCATGGGATGCACGGTGCTCAGTCAGCCAGCTCAATCACATGCAGGTTGAACGGCCATGGTCTTAACATTAGACGTTGCGGGGTGAAAAATGTCACCCCGCACCTAACAAAGGTACTTACTTCAACAACCCAGCATTTGGCATCCAAGTTCACGATTCCTAAGACTCCATCCAGTGTTGCTACCTTCTTATCAACCTCTAGGTATGCATACGTAGGTAGACAATAAGAGTATAGGCATAGAATGACAATATAAATAAACACGGGCTACAAGATGATGGTCATTTTTAATAACATCTTCCGTCGTCACATATGAATACCTATGTACAACTTGCTACATCTTGTGGTCCTATAAAAGGCCATACCTGAAAGCTCTGAAAAGGGAAAACGTAGATAACTTGACCCACTTGAAATCTAATGGATAGATGATGATTGTCTTAGGCTTACGCCACGTTGATGTACCCGCTAGGGGCTTCATGACTATGTACGTCTTATTAAGAATACGCAGAAGGCTAATGACGTTGTATCTACTAGGCCAGGACGTTATACATGACCTTTTAGAGTGGATGCCCTTCAAGCCCCAAGTCCCAGGTTTCGTCTCCTTGTTATCTTGGATGTGGGCTGGTCAGCCATATGGTGGTAGGGCCTGTTGGCGCAGATGCATTGGCTGTAATACTAACCTTGGTATTTCCGGGCGTACCGTTCGACTTGCAATACACAATGCTAGAGCAACTCGTGTATTTCTAGCATGGCATGACTAAAAATGACGTGCATTATAAAATTCTTTAAATACGTTTCGGAGATAAGTCTATTATAATACAACACAGAGAACAGGCCATTGCCGTGATTAAGAGCTATGGTGCGATTTCAAATTTACAGTATCAAGAGGTATTTTCTGTTAGTTCCCTTCACCAGGCCCACCGTAGGTCTATGTATGTTCCCAGATAATTTGTATAGGATTGAACACGAACTAGTTTATTTGCCCCTGATTCCCGTTATCTAAAGTGACTAAAAATACGATCTGGAAAACAAGGGCTAATATATATTCCATACAAGATCTACTATGATACCGGGCAAAAGTTTAAAACACTGTCATGTAGCTGTGGGCTGTGCTAGTAACCACGCTACCTATATTAGGTGTAGCTTTACATGGCTCAGCCTCCATACATATATGACAACAATTGTAACGCGTTTCCAACCTCTATAGAAGCTTCCTGACCCACATACCTAGCAGTGTTTTTAAACTTACCCATAACACCATAGTATAGGAATCTACATTCCAATCTTAGATGGCAGAAACTGGGCCTGTGGAGGTAGCTAACTGAAAATACCCCTGGATACTATAAGCAGGTCTTGTAATGGAGTAAATGTATCACTGGACGTTTTGTGTTGCGCGCGTGTTATACCTAACGATCGACGTAATACCCCATAACTCGCTATATATCTATAATTACGTACCCCAGCAGGTATTGTTTGTGTTACAGTGCTAAAAGAGATCTGGTTGGAATGCCTCGGACACCCGAGTTGTGCTCGTAGCCGACCTCCTAGCCTCCTTTGAGGCTACGGTGGTGATTGGATGTATCTGGTCCTGCATTCGAAGCATGGAAGAGGTATCCAATCAAGCGTCTTCTATGACTCCAGCGTCTCTTAGTGGTCTGAGTGGATACGAGCCAAGGATTGGCAAGACATGCTTGTCTCGATTAGTCTGTTTATGTGCCGAACTTCCGAAAAAGCCCTCTCCCCGAGAAATGCAGCTTAGTATAAGTTAGTACCTACGAATTAAGAACCACACGGAGGAGGATATGGAGAATGAGGCCTCCTAAGGCGATAGCGAGGTTGACCGGGGCTCTCAAGCAATTGCGTCAAGCGGGCGGACTCCATAACGAAGACACGGGGACCGAAGGTCACAAGACGGCTCTTATCTTCGGGATCTCTACTGAGATATCTAGGTTGGTTATACCGAGCCCCTTTCTCGTTCATCAGCTTTAACATACTCCCCCACATTATGCCGGTTCGGCTGCCACAACAGAGAGAGAATGCATTTGAGCAAGAGAAACTGAACTGAGCCGCTACGGATGGGTACCTTCATGTTGGTGCGGCGCCGCCGCTCGGCTTGACAGGGTCTTTCGAGCCTCGGACACTCGTACTTCGTATATCCCAAGATGAGTCCCATAGTGACCAGATCCTAGTCGGGCTGAAAAGACACCCACAAGGCATGTAGTACCTACTATGTGCATGCATACAGTACCTTGTCATTGGGGCTGCACTCAAGAACGATGACCACCTGCGGCATCGACCACTGTCGCACTAGAATAGGCTCCGGTCGCTCGCCATGGTACTCATGATGATGCCCTGACACTCGGCACCTACAGTACGAGAAGAAGGTGAATGTGCTGCCAGCCCTAGTCCTATCAGCGTTTAAGTATGTGATACTACGCCTTCCCCACATTAGAGGAAATTCGTGGAACTGCCGTACCTACTCGGTAAGCAAGATAGGTATCGCAGGGTGCCGTCGCAGCCCCAGAATACCATGCCGTCGGGCACGGCGACGGGGATGATATGACTGAGACATGTCGGCCACGAAACGTGGCAATGCTTTTTGCTATGGTCTTTTAGCACCAGGATCCTGGGAGACTGCTGGAAGGATGCCTATAGCACGCACACACTTGCCGAGAGAACCCCGAAATAACGGAGGCAACAGATGCTGATGATGCAAAACCACCACACCGACCGCCCCGTGAGAATATCCAGGAACGGGGAGACCGTAAAGTTTGGTGGACTTACTGCAGCCAGCCCCCACAACGTGGCTTTTCACAAGCATGCATGGGCAGAGGTATACTCAGTATATAGAGCTCTCATGGTGAGCCAATGGCCAAGCCTGGCTTAGACGGGGACGCTGAGACTTTGAAGTCTTGATGCCACTACTTGGCAAGTAGAACAAGAGGCGGGTAACGGAACTGACACTGACGGTTAGATAAATGTTAGAGTCGGCCGTCGTTTGTGCACATGAGTCGGTTCCGGATCGTTATTACTCAGATACCTAGGGCTCCTCGCTTACATGTGTGCAGTATGTCTGTACGTTCATATAGATTATCTGCTAACGGCGCGGTTCTCCAATCAAGATTTTCAGGCCTTTAATTCATTCATGTAGCACTAGGGAACTCAAAGATCTATTATCTACCTACATGTATGTATGTAATAATCCTACTTATACTTCGATTTTCACGGTAACCTGAAAGAGCCACTTAACGTGTGTTAGCTCCTTTATAAAGATGCAACTTTCAAAGCCCGCAAAGAATATCAACATTTTCCCTATGACGCAGTATATCTGCATTCCGCATATATATAGCTTAGCTAGAACTAGACGACTAATAAGCCTAGGTGTTTATCTTGCAAAATCCAATCTCGGCCAAGAGAATGATGGCGGGATCGTTCGAGGTTCGACGTTATGGTACGTACGTAACTACGGCCTAATTACAACTCCTAAGAGTATTTTTTGTTAGTTGCCTCCACCGGCCCCCCCGCCTAAGGTTCCATAGAACCACTAGTATGTATACTCTCGTACATTTTGTATGCAAAATGACCTCCATCAATCCGATTATTATTTCCTACTACTTTTCAACGTAGCCCTTTATTTATCACATTTATTAAAGGCGTTCAGCAGCTGCAATTGACGGCGACGTTTCGCGAAGGCGTTGTTTCTTAATATCGAAACTACGCTTCTAGTCATATTTGGAAATCACGAAAAGGGTTTAATTTAAAGCAAATACGCCTGTTAATAAGCATAGAACGCTATATTCGGGTTCTGGTGATTTACAGATTTATAGAAACAGGTAGGTTTCCATATAAATTTAATGGGGAGTCTACATCTAGCCAGTAAGAGACGAGTGGTACGGCGGAGGTAACTAACAATAATTACCCCTGGGAGTTGTAGTTACATAGGAATTGTGTCGACATAGTATCCACCTAAGCCTTTAAGGTTGTCTCCACTGTTGATGTATGTCTACATGGGTCCCTAGCGCGAATTGCAAGTTACGGAGGTAAGGTCGAAATGACCTTCGGCGCACACCCACCACTGTATATCTTTCGGCCACTGTTTCTCCTCTGCCTGAGTAATGGAGCAATGGGGATCCCGTTCCTCCACCCCCCTCTATCGATCTGTTTCGATTTTCCTTCGAGCCTTATCAAATCCATCCCCAATTGAGACGAGTTCTCAAGCGAAACCTGCCGTACTTACCTCGGTGCTATATTAACATTTTTTTTATCGACGAGACTTTACACACGAAGTTACTACATACGTCTCCGCCGCCGCCGCTTCTTCCCGCCTGACTATCCCTCCCAAGCGGTCTTGTCTCATAGCAACCTTCTTCTAACGAACTCAGACTCCAGAGACTTCCTTCGTTGCCTGTCTTGTCAGTGCGTAAACGGACTTGCCCTCGTTTTGAGCAGGACTTGTGTTGTGCTTTCATTCTGAGATCTGAGCACTCCGCTTATCAACCTTTAGCGGTCCCGTCAGTCGTACCGAGACGTGAAGGGGAAACAACCCACAAGTCCCCAGTGCCAGTATTGTCTGATACCAGTTCACTTATCAACTCTACCCTACTACCCGTGATCTTCTATCTTAAGCCCTATACCTCTACTTATAGCAGCCTCAGAGACAACTTCTACGTAATAGTAGCCCATCACTACTAGTCCCCTGTATCTCTAGTCTACATCTAATTTTACTTCTTGGGTCCTGCTATTGATTGCGGACCTAACCTACGGGGTGCCCTTCGCCTATCTGCACCCTCCGTCTCCCTCAATCCCGTCCCGACTGTCATCCCTTCCCCAGTCTTCCCTAGCGAATCCCTCTCACAGTCTCTACCTACGCTTAAAATTCTGTCGTTCAGCTCACCATCTTCGCACCTCGTCTATCGGCACATCGGACCACCTAGGGAAGACAATTCTAAAGGCTCATTGCTACGCTCCCTACTAGGATAACACCGATTGGACTGGATCCATACCCTCGTTACGTTTTGGTTCCGTCCTCAGCTTGGTTCTTGCGCGGCGCGTCTTTCGACGCCCTCTCAGCAGCCAGCTAGCGCGGGAGTAGCGGGACGCCATTTCACAAAATGCGACAAGCACTCAGCTTCTACCGCTGAATAAGTGAAGAACCCGAAAGAGGACGGCTGCGGGCTGTTTCTCACCTTTTACGGGAGGAAGTCATGGTAGCCCCCACCCAAACGGACATGCCACCTCCTTCTCATCCATCACAGCCTCCTGGAAGTCGTGCGGCGTCTGTCAAAAACGAGTCCATAAATTCGCCTCAAGCCGAACTGTCTGACGAAGAGGGATCTCCCTCGCAGGTTCAAGATGTCGAGTCTCTTAGTGAGAGAGCGCCCTCGTTGTCCTCAACCCAACCCACAGGTGGCACCGCCGAGCCGTCCGGCGATGCACCGGTTGTACCGCTCCAGAAGCGTCGGAGAGTAACGCGGGTAAGTCTGAGCTTGCAATGTAGAGTTCGTATCGCAAGGAGCCTCTCGTGTGAACGTTCCTAAACATTCGAAATTTTGGCTGATGTTAAGATGCGCATAATTCCGCTGCCCTCTTTCCCAGCGGGGTTGGTCCCGTCTGGAAAAGAGGCGTACGCGGATATGGCGCGTACCTACAATAGGCCTGTGACGAGTAAGCTGATCTCCCAGTCCCTCTCCACTTCGTCGCTAACAGTATAGATGTCGTCGCAAGAAGATAAAGTGTGATGGCCGACAGCCATGTACCCATTGCCAGGTTTATAGCTACGGTAGACCCATCCTTCCCTTCCTGAGCCTCTGATAGACTGCTGACTACTGATATCAGAATGCACATACGACAAGCCCTCTAACCGGCGCAGGAACCCGGCGCCACAGTACATCGAGGCGCTGGAGAACAAACTGTCCAGGGCAGAGACGTTACTCCGTAAGTTTATGCCGGATGTTGATCTCAACGACCCGAACCTCGACCCGTCGGTCCAACAAGAATTTCGTATGCGAGAGAAAGCTCGGCTTCAGGCGGCCGCGCTCAAAGGTCAACAACCGGGCTCCTCGAGCTCCTCGGGCAGAGACTCTCAGTTGCGCTCCATGATCGACTCGGTTGGCCAACTCGAACTCAACGAAAAGGGCGACTACGATTTTCATGGAACGTCGTCTGGGTCTGTCTTTTTTAAACGAATGAAGGATCATTTTCGTGCCTTTCTTGGTCGAGATCACCAACTGCCGTCGATATCCAAATCACCTCGACCCTCAGGGGTTGTGACTCTCGATTCGCCTAAATCTTCTGCGAGCTCCCCATGGTCAGCGTCGAATCCTCCACACTTGCATCAGCTACCCCCTAAGTCGACAGCTTTAGCTTTATGCTCCGAGTCTCTAAGCAACGCCACCTGCCTTTTGCGAATTGTCCACCAGCCCTCTTTCTTTGAGATGCTGAACGGTCTCTATGAGAAGTCACCAGGCGGTTTTGAAGCAGAAGACAACCGGAATCTGGCACTAGCATACTCGGTCATGGCTCTCGGCTGTATGTATAATGTGCAGGATAGAAAGTTGCCGGGGACCCTGCCGTATCAGGTCGCGATTGACCAAGGGTAGGTCGGATCTGGTAGTATGACGTATGATACAGTTGGGCACTAACTCGACCGCTTGTTCCCAGGCTTCAGTATTATAACGCGGCGAGAGCATTATTGCAAGATATTACGGAATGCCGGGATCTTACGTCTCTCCAGGCGTTGTTATTTATGATATTATTCATCCAGTCGATTTCTAACCTCAGTACCTGTTATGGCTTCGTTGGTATCGCCCTGCGATCTGCTTTGAGAATGGGCCTGCACCGTCACTTTCCCCAAACGCAAATCAACCCCATCGAGTCGGAGTCTAGGCGAAGAGTTTTTTACGTATGCCGGCAGATTGATACGTATGTCTCAGCATTGCTTGGGTTTCCGTTGCTGCTCAACGAGGAGGATATCGATCAGCCTTTGCCAACTCCGGTGGACGACCAATTCATTACGGCAGGCGGAATAATTAGTCCGCCTCCAGGGACACCTTCTTTCTTCGAGGCGTTCAATGCGCATGCGAAGCTCATGAATATACTGGGTAAGACAGTGAAAAGCATTTACCCTTTAAAAAGGATAGAACAGAAAGCGGCCGAGGGGCCAGGGAAGGAGCAAGCAAACGCGTCATATTCGATTAGTTACACGAAGGTGAAGGAGCTAGAGGAGGAACTACAGCAATGGAACGAGGAGCTCCCTGTGACTTGGCGGCCAAACCCCGAAGGGCCGGATGAGATTGTTCGGTGAGTAAGCGACTTGAGCCTCGTCATTTCGAGGACGAATTTCTTCCCCAGGGCAGTTTCAAAGTCAACTCCAGGCTGAGACGAAGCTAACTATTTCCTTGTTATTCAGGGTCCGCAATCTTCTGCGCTTTACTTTCGCTCATGTCCAGATGGTTCTCTACAGGCCGTTTCTGCACTACGTCTCACCGCGGATTTCCGCCGGCAAGAGCATCGATGAGCGCGGTTACGCTTGCGGTGCCGCCGGCATTACTGTTGCTCGTAACATCGTTCATATCGGGTTAGAAATGCGGAAACAGGTCTCGCTTGTTGGACCCTACTGGTTCACCTTTTTTACCGAGTTCTTCGCCATCCTCACTCTGGTTTTCTTCGTTCTGGAAAACCAGGATAAGGACGGCTCAAAGGAAATATTGGCGGATGCTATTGCGGGCAAGGAGATGATCAGCGGACTGGCGAGGACATGTCTAGCCGCAGATAAGATATCTAGCGCTCTAAATGTAAGTTAACACTCTCTGTATCCTCGAAACTGATGAGGTATAGGCTAAATTTTAAAGACTATCTTTGAGCAACTCCCCGACAGCCTCAAGAGGGTGAAAGCGAGATCTTCCTCTTCCAAGAAACGCCCGGCACCTAGTTCGAGAGCCGCTAGCGTTTTGTCGGCATCGTCTCAGTCGCATTTTCAGGCCGAATCGTCCAGAACTCAGAGCCAGGAAAGCGGGCTGACGAAGTCGGGAACATCCTCGGTCGCGTCGACCCAACCAACGACCTCCTTCGATAATACCCCTTTGCAACCCCAAGACTGCGGCGACTCGTTCTCCTCAAGCTTCCAGTTTTCACCGTTGGACATGTCTACCCCGTCATCAGATTCTGCCGCTACTGCAGGGTTCCAGGATACGAACCATATTCTGCAGCAGCAAATAACTGGGACGGTTAACCCGATTCACCGTCTAGATGCTATGATGTTCCCTTCAGGCGATCCATTGGCGTATCCCAACCAACCTCGCGTCGACTTCGGAGATCAGCGACCCGGGCCTCCTAGCACCAGCCCAGGAATGCCGTCTCAAGACCCTTCTCAGTTCTACATGCCTACTCTCTACGACAACATCGAGGGCCAGCTACTGGGACCTCTTCCGCCATATATGATGGATACCCAGACACATCCTTGCTTTGACTTCCCCACCGCCATGTACACGGACCCGACGCTACCCATGCAACAAATACCGCAGATTCCGCCTCTGCTACCACCTCAATTCCCAATCCAAGGTCAGCCTCAATTCCAACATCAGTCAGTACGGCGCATTATCCATCCACATCGGCTCCAGATGGCGCAACCAATTCGACAGCGTCGACCACCGAGGCAACCTGAGGACTTACTGGCTAATACTCCTTGGCATGGAATGTTTCCGCAACACGGAATCGATTAGGTCTCCAGAACGAGACGATAAACCCTTTTTTATGGCAATCTCCCCATATTTACGACTGTTCTCTACTATTTGATGGTACCATGGCCGGAGTTTGGGAGGATGGGGAGAGATGTGATAAAATGGCGACCAGCGATATCCCGACTGGTCAAACCAGAGCATATTTGATACGAGGCATATAAAAACGGGGGCTTCTATATTATCCTTTTTAACGGGGCTGAACGGCTACATAGAAGGGGGGGAGGGGGGCCTCGGAACATATCGACTTGTTTTTTTCCCCAAGCAAGCCGGGACTGAACGTATGAAGGGCGATCTATAAACAGGTGGAGCGGAGGACTTCGTGTCTATTTATGTGGGCCTACACTCTCTCCCGTACCTGATTTATAGAACGGGAGGGGAGATCGGCGATGTGCAATTTTTGATACCCAAATACAAGAACCAGAAGTAATTTTCTTTTTCTTTTTTTTAGTTCGAGGCGGCCTCTGCTGTTCCCCGCGGTGAATAGGTGGAAGTGGTGGAAGTGGGGAAACCGTGGTAAATCACTAAGTCTTGGCAGCGCGGGCGGATTTTGGGAACTCGGTGCCGGCGGAAAGATCGAATACCAGACGGCAAATGTACCTTAGGTCGGTCGTGCCTCTCCTTTCAGACAGGCGACGGACGTGGCATGGAGGGATTACTAATAATGGGAGTGGTGTACCAGCCTCCCAGACGTCCCAGACTACCAGACTACAAGGCGTTATATGCACTTCCACTTACCTATAGATAACTGCGGGCCCGTGTTGCGATGTCACCCGATTCCCTCGACAACCTGTAGGAAGTGACCGCTTAAGTGCCAACTCGACTGCCACACGGACGATCATGCCACTGGTCCTATGACACACCTAACGTTCCTATAATACTGCTGACCTGTCTACCCCTAACCGGACCTGATTTACCTTCATACCCGTTGTACTCACATACCATACATATAGGTACGCTCATCTATCTGAGGGGGTATCACCAGGTGATACGTCTACCAACCTGAATGTACTTAGGTATGGATATGGATGGTACGTATGATGTGTTCGCGGTGTATCTATGGCCCCAATAGGTTAGTGCTTCCTAGTACCTGATTAATGTCCAATCCGGAAATCCGGTCTAACTTAGCGTTCCTGCCAAGAAGGGGAGGCTCTCGTGCTGGGCTGCCATTAGGGAATCTCTGACCAACGCACGTACATCTACGTGGCTGACGTGCCTTGGCCAGATCAGGTACCTCAGGTATGTACAGCTAGCGAGCCATGCATATGTGTGTTTGCAACAACGGGCTTGAAGCGGTATGTGCGTATGGGGATTTGCAAACCAAATAGTTTACCGCTCTAGATACCAAGTTAACATTTAACCTAAGATAACTCCGGCGAAGTGATTGCGGCTCGCAATAACGCATCGCATTATATATCGATTTTAACGACCTATCTTGTCTGTACACAAACCCGGCGACCCGGAATGAAGACCTCCTGTCCGTGGTTAAGTCCGTCCGCCGGCCGGCCTAGGTTGGGCAGCTACGGCAAAAGGGTGCTGGTGACGATGGAGGCTACCGACATCGACCACGACCTCCTCACCGACGACGAGTTCGATGCCCTGTACGTATTGTATTGTCCCTTCGATATCCGCGTCGGCACATCCCACCCGTATACGCTTGCTCCTATATGTATATGACCTGCCTTACTCATGCAAACATGCTCACGTGCGTAGTTCCATCGAAGTCAAGGCACCCAAGGAAAAGCCGATCGAGCTCCCGAAGAAGTTCCCTGGTGAGTTGCTAGCATTTCACTTTCTGCTCCAGAAGCATCTGGTCACTATCGTGGAAGTCATGGCGCTGCTCGTTGTAAGCCGCCTAGGCGGGAGAGGATCAACATATACGGTTGTCATATGTGGATTTCCCGAATCTTGGGATTACCTTGTCGGAAGACCTTAGCGTATCTCCTTTTCTATTAGTGCCTTTGGACGGCAGTTCCCATGGCATTCAGCTTCCGCAGCTCGCAATGCTTTGCAACTGTTGAACTGCAAGTATCACCGAGTCAAGTGACAAGGCCGCACCGATGCATAGACTGTCCAACACATTCCGGTTGTGCTTTGACCTAATTTAAGTTCTGATTGTGGATGGGGTCTGACTCGCACAGCCAAACTGCACGCAAGGAAGGTTGCCAAGATATTAGGAGCACAGAATGGGATTATCTACCTCCCCGGACAGGTAGAAGAGACATGGGAAGACTCCGATCAAGGGCCGCCTTTTCGGCAGCGTCGATAGTGAGTCTCCGGCTACCCTTTCACTCATCGCCTCCGCCGTCCGCTCCCCTTCTCCCAGTTTAGCGCTAACCGGACGGATCCCAGCTTCTACTACATCACAGGGGCCAACTTCCCGGGCTGTTCGGCGACGTACGATATCGCGGCGGACAAGCTGACGCTGTGGATCCCCTACACGGCGCCGGCGACGGCGCTCTGGTTCGGCAGCACGCCGGCGCCCGACGACTGCCTCGCGCGGTGCGACGTGCACGACGCGCAGTACGCCACGGGCCTGCAGGCCTACCTCGCAGCGCGGCTCGCGTGCGTACGGGCCCTCTTCGTCCTGCGCGCCTCGCAGCTGCCACAGTTCGACGGCTTCGAGCAGCTCAAGCCACGCCTGCGCATCGATGTCAGCTCCCTCATGCCCGCCATGAACGAGGCCCGCCTCGTCAAGTCCGACTACGAGGTCACCATGATCCGCAAGGCCAACGAGGTCTCGTCGGCCGCGCACAGGGCCATCGCCCGCGCGCTCTCGGGCTATACCAATGAGTGCCAGATCGAGGCCGCTTTCATAAGCGAGGTGAGTAATTCGATGACGTGTCTCTGTTCGTGTTCTGGCGCGCGAGCGATCTCCCCACCAAAACGTGATTTCACCGTCGGGCGATCCCTCGCAAGTCCAGTCTCCCCCCAGAAGTTGTCTCGGAATCACCACCCCCTTTTCCTAACCGACGTCAAAGCAACTAGAGAACCCGTACTGACACGAAGACCCACAGTGCATAGCGCGCAACGCGCATGCGCAGGCCTACCCCGTGATCGCGGGCTCGGGTCCCAACGCGTCGACGCTGCACTACGAGTCCAACAATGCGCCGCTGGCGGGGCGGGAGCTCGTGGTGGTGGACGCGGGCGCCGAGTGGGCGTGCTACGCGAGCGACGTGACGCGCACTCTGCCCCTAGGACCGGGGGGCAAATTCTCCCCGCGCGCCCAAGCCATCTACGACGTCGTGCTGCGCATGCAGACCGAGTGCGTGGCGCGCGTGCGCCCCGGGGTAGCCTTCCGTGACCTCCAGCTCCACGCCACCATGGTCGCCGTCGAGGGCCTGCTGGCCCTCGGCATCTTCCGCCGTCAGTTCTCCGCCGACGAGATCTTCCGTGCCGGCACCGGCGCCGCGTTCTTCCCCCACGGTCTGGGACACCACGTCGGGCTTGACGTTCACGAGTGAGTTTTGGATTTGTTTTCCTTCCCTCTAAGCCCTCCGCTTCTAAACTATGTTGTGCCACTTGTGCGGCCTGTTTTGTGAGTATCTGAGAGGGGATGTGAGGGTGTATGTGTGTGAGGGCAACCAGTGATTATGGGGAGAGTGCCGCGGTAGATGCTAACCTGGTCCGTCCACCAGCGTCCTGAGCCGCGAACTCCTTCGCCCGGCCAGCGAGGGCATGTGGGGGAAGCGCAGGCCCGTCGGCCCCCAGACGGTCCGGGCCATGATCCGGCAGCAGCAGACGGCGGCGGCGGCGGCGGCGGCGGCGGCCAGCACCGGCACCGACAGCAATAGCAATAGCAGCGGCGAGGGAAAACAACCACAATCACAACCACAGACACCATCTCCATCACCCAAGAAGCGGCCCTCGTCGTCGTCCACGACCACCTCCTCCCGGCCCCATTCTCCTTTGTCGCCCTCGTCCTCGTCCTCGTCCTCGTCGTCCTCGAAATACGGCGTCCTGCAGCCCAACATGGTGATCACGATCGAGCCGGGCATCTACTTCTGCCGGCCGTACATCGAGTCGTACTTCCTCAAGGAGGGCGGCGAGCACCGGCGCTTCTTCGACCTCGACGCCCTCGACCGCTACTGGGCCGTCGGCGGCGTGCGCATCGAGGACTGCGTCCTCGTCACGCCCGACGGCTGCGAGAACCTCACCTCGGCCCCCAAGATTGGCGTCGACGAATGAACGGTTGTGATGCTTGCTGAAGGTTAGGATGATGACCGCTGCTCGTGTGGGAAAAATGGGTACGTGTTGAGGATAAGTCGAGGCCGAAGGGCAGGCCGGCGTGGTAGGGCTTAGGGGTGGAGAACCTAGGGTGGTGTGGTGTCTCTGTCTCTTCGCAAAAGCAGTCCGAGACTTGTCTTTTGTGAGGTTTTCAGCTGGTGGGAAGGGGCATTCGCGGAGTCTTGCATTTTTGCGGTCATTTCAGAAGCCGCCGTACGAAAGTAACCATGGTGCATTCAAGCTGAACTAGACGGATATTCGCCTGTCGTCATTTGTCCTTAGGAAAGCTAGCCAGCCTTGAATAGTATGAAAAG
The DNA here is from genome assembly GCA_004155945.1 of Monosporascus sp. mg162. NCBI lineage: Eukaryota > Fungi > Ascomycota > Sordariomycetes > Xylariales > Monosporascus > Monosporascus sp. mg162. Next base: position 25,918 of record QJNY01000541.1, on the reverse strand, counting down.
GCCAAAAATTCAAATGCATTTCGCTTTTCGCCAAAATGGTACAAAGTCATGCAAATTATAACCCACGCCATGCAACCAGAGTGGTTTTATACAGAGGCCCCCGCTCCCGCGCCTAGCCCATCCCTCCCCCAGGAACCCAACCCTACATACCTACAGATGTATCTATCTATCCCTCTATCGTGATCTATCCACGACCAACCGGCCGATGAGTCGCCCTCCACCCGCTTATAGATACTTCTTGGGCAGCGTCTTCTTGCGCTCGTAGTAGATGTAGCCGATGACCAGGAGGATCTGGCTGCCGATGATGACGAAGATGAGCTTGCCGTGGCGCGGGGAGGCCTGGACGGCGACGTGCTCGAGCATGTTGCCGTGTTTGTCGCCGACGAAGCCCTTGAGGGCGTGCTCGGTGTCCTTGACGCGGGCGCGCAGGTCGGCGCGCATGTCCTTGAGCTCGCGCTGGACCTTGGCGACCTCGCCCTCGAGCGCGGCGACGCGGTCGGGCAGGCCCGCGAGCCCTTGCAGGCCCTGGAGTGAGCGCGCTAGCTCCTCGAGCGCGCCCATGGTGTCGTCGTGCCGCGATGCCGACTGCGCGTTGTTGCTCGCCACCGTCCGGAAGATGGTCGACAGCTGGTGGTTCACGCTCTGCAGCCGGTTGTGCAGGTCCGCGAACTGCGCCGCGGCGTTCGTGATGGCGTCGGCCGCCTCGTCGGGCACCTGCTCGTCCTTGAGCTCCTCCGCCGGCGGGGGCGGGGGCGCGCCCCGGCCCCGCCCGAAGTGCCTCATCTTCGCCTCTCGGACGGCATCCGCATTCGCCCCTTGTTGTTGCTGCTGTTGCTGTTGCTGCTGGGGAGGTGCGTCGCCCTTAGCATTGAGGTTCTCCGTCATGACCACCATCTTGAAGACTTCGAACGAGTCCGGATTCTCGGCCGCAGCCGCCGTGATGCCGAAGTGGTACCCCGCAGGCATGGAGATCTTGTCGCTCTCGAAACACAGTCGGCCGTCGACTTCGATCCTGAAGACGGTGTCGGTCTGGCGCATCTTGATCTGCGAAGGGCGGCCCAGGTTCCGGTAGGGGTAGTTGCAGTGGCCGAAGGCCAGGCTGTCGACGCTGTGGTGCGTCTTGAAGTCGGTGGCCCCGTCGTTCAGGAACCCCCGAATCATACCGCCGGATCCCCCATACTGGTCGACGACCAGCGCTAAGCCCTCAAACTGGCCAACCGTGTATATGCTCGCCTGCCCTATGGCCTGGTTTCCCCCTTTTACAAGCCATATGTTCAGATTACCGCCCCCTCTCTCCGGACCGTTCGTCCGGAAGTCGACATCGGCCACCCACTTGGCATACTCATTCGGTCTATCAGCCCATACTGCGCCCCGCGTGTTTCCGGGCGCCGGCGGCGTGAGGATGAGCCTGTTGGACAGGACCTCGGGCAGATTCGGCGTCCCGGATATAGAGAAGCCTGGAACTGTGCCTTGTCCCCGGTCATTTATTCTGGAACATACTTGTGTCAATTGAACGGCCCGACGGTCTCTCTCACGGGTATATTCCGGCGAACCTTCCAGTATGGCCAAAGCTCAGCTCGTTGACCAGGAACTGAGGCTGGGCTTCGGCGACTCTGGCTATTGTTGCCAAGCCCAGAGCTAGGGCTGACGATGGTAGAAGACGCATCACGACGCAGGATGTAATTCAGGGAAAGGCATAAGAACAGAACAGGTAAGGAACAGTTCAACTTGCAACCGAGAAGATATCTTATTCAGGTCCGTTGAGCGAAGAGACAGACAGCAGTGCCGAAGTCCCAGCTCCCAGCTGTTTGAGGGCCTTCGACGGCCAAGAGGACACTCTGTGCACTTGAATCTGTAGCTCTGCCACTTGGGATGTACTATGTAGCGCTAAAAAGTTACCCAGCAGTACATAGGTACTTTGCTTAGTCAGGTATATTCATTCTCCGCTTATGTTTCGGCGTTTATAGGTCGAATTTTTCGTTGGAGATTCTGTCAAACCCCAAAAGGGTCGTGCGCTCAATCTCCTTCAGTCACTAACATTCCTTGTAGTAGCATTGCCCCTGGCACTAAGGATGACACAACCTCAATCAAACAGAAGTACCAATTTTTCTGGTCCTTATTTTTCGTTTGCTTTATCGCCACATCATCACATCATAGTAGCATCGCAACTCCAGAGAGCTGCGTCAAGGTCGTGATGTGGCATTTTGTCTATTGGGAATATGATGCATTGTTACTAAACGCGTAACAAACTATTCCCGCCGCCAACCTATGCACAGAAAAAGAAAGGAAAGAGAAAGAGAGACGAACAGGTACATACGACAACAGAATCCGCCTTTTTAAATAGGAAGTCCTGCCATATTTGGTTTCAAACAGACCCTAAATTACAAGCTAAAAGCAGCCGGATTGTTGCATTTACTCGTACCACTAGTTGCGCAATATCTAGGTACCGATGTCGGTAACCTCCTTAGCCGTTAACCTATCGATATCAGGCCTTGTTATTGAGGTTGTGGCTGCGCCTGCGGCGCAGTTATGGCTAGGCCTTTTACTGTATCCAGGGATATTTTCTGTTCGTTGGCTCCGCAAGTTCAGTTGTTGCCATTAAAAGTTAATGGAGAGTCTTACAGAAATTGTATGGGATATACATGAACCATCTTCTTCCATATCAATTTTTGTAACTCACGATAGTGCTAAGCATGATGACATCGCTAGATAGTGTTTATTCCCATATAAATTTATATGCGAACTTAAATTAATCTGTGGTTTCAGATGTCGGAAGTCTACATAATAAGCAGTAAGTGCATTTCGGGTTAGTCGTGGAATAAATGGGAAATTCGTAGCCAGTTAGATAACGCAAATACGACGTTTTATGGAGTATACTGCTGGCTTAGGTTAGGGTCTTCGCCGCTACCACTTATTGTGTAGCCTTCCGGCACCCGAAAACATAAAACTGATAATACCAGGCAGCTGGTCGGAATCTGTTCTTACCGACCTTGCTGATAGCTCCACAATAAATGCCAAGCTGCAATTGACTTCATTTCTCTATGCACCGCGGCGCGCTTTTCCTTTCTAGCGGCGCTTCTCGACCAAAGAAGAGGGTTATCTATCTCATATTAGGCATGAATTTGAGTATCTGTAGTCTGCAAGACGACTGTTGGCGACGATGAGTGAGATATACCCGACAATCGCGCAATGCGCCATTGTTGCCACTGCCTTCAAGATCCTCCTCTTCCCTGCCTAGTACGTGCGATCTAACATTCTAAGGGAAGATGTCGGCCGGCTGACCCTACAAAGCAAATCTACCGATTTTGAAGTTCACAGGAACTGGCTGGCCATAACTCACAGCTTGCCGTTATGGGACTGGTATTACGAGAAGACATCGGAATGGACTCTCGACTATCCGCCCTTCTTTGCATATTTCGAATGGGTTATGTCACAAGCTGCCAAGCTGGCCGACCCAGCTATGCTCCGGGTTTACAATCTCGAGTACGATAGCTGGCAGACAGTCTACTTCCAGAGGTTCACCGTCATCGCGACAGAATTAGCTCTGATATATGCCCTTCAGTTGTACGTCTTTTCGTTTCAGTGCATCTATACCTATCCACACTAACCCCCTCATAGATACGTCGAGTCTTCGCAGGGCATGGCTAAGAGGGCTGCTCAAGCAGCAGCAATCTCTCTTCTCCTATCCCCAGGCCTCCTAATTATCGATCATATCCACTTCCAGTATAATGGCGCCATGTACGGCATCCTGATCGCGTCACTGGTCTTGGCTCGCCAGAAGTCGGGTCTACTGACGAGTGGCCTGGTCTTTGCAGCACTCTTGTGTATGAAACACATATATCTTTATCTCGCACCCGCCTACTTCGTCTATCTTCTCAGAGTTTACTGTCTTTCGCCAAAGAGCATTTTCCATATACAGTTCTTAAACTGTGTTAAGCTCGGCGCTGGGATCCTTGCTGTCTTCGGGCTTGCGTTCGGACCGTTTGCCCTCCAAGGCCAGATTCCTCAGATCCTTAGCAGACTGTTTCCCTTCTCGCGGGGACTTTGCCACGCTTACTGGGCGCCGAATGTCTGGGCAATGTACTCATTCACGGACAGGGTATTGATATATGGTAAGCATGCACCCCCTTAAAAACCGAGCGCTTGGTCATGACTTACAAAGCACAGTGGCTCCCCGGCTAGGACTGCCGGTCAAAGCAGAAGCACTCCACAGCGTCACTAGAGGTCTAGTCGGGGATACGGCATTCGCAGTGCTCCCGGAGATCACTCCTAGGATATGCTTCGGGCTTACCCTTCTCTTCCAGGCGATACCGCTCATCAAGCTCTTCCTCTGCCCCAGCCCCACGTGGGATATCTTCATCGGGGCAGTAACACTCTGCGGTTACGCCTCGTTCCTCTTCGGGTGGCATGTCCATGAGAAGGCTATCCTCCTCGTCATCATTCCCTTTAGCCTCATCGCTCTGAAGGACCGACGGCACCTTAGTGCTTTTCGTCCCCTGGCTGTAGCGGGCCATGTCTCGCTCTTCCCATTACTCTTCACACCTGCCGAGTTTCCGATCAAGACGGTTTATACTATATTCTGGCTGGTCTTATTCTTGATGGTGTTCGATCGCCTGGCACCAGCCTCGAGCCGGCGGCGAACCTTCCTACTTGATCGTTTCAGCATCCTCTACATTGCCATCAGCATTCCTCTAATAATATACTGCTCCTTCGTACATCAGATTATTTTTAGGAAGGAGTACGAATTTCTACCCCTGATGTTTATGAGCTCATATTCGGCGGTGGGAGTTATTGGAAGCTGGATTGGATTCATGGCTGTGTACTTCACATCATAGTCGTCATCAGCTATAATAGCCTCATTGTATGATGGAGAAGCAGAGCATATCAATGCTTAGAGTAGATCATCTAAAACATTATTTAGCCATCTGTGTTCGATTTCTTGGGTTCTTTCAGCACCTGAGTTTATGTTCAGCGCTAAAAGTAGGGACTTTGCTCTAATGTAAGGCATATTGGGCTGGATTTGTTAGGGTGGAGTGTTTGGCCCCAAACTCCAGCGTCTAAATTCCGTAGCTGGCTTGCCACGGCAGGCCGGGAGTCTCACCAACGCCCCATACCCCCCCTAGGAACCCGTCCTACAATCCAAATGAATAAACACAACTCACGCAGCAAATACACTGATCAAAACATGGTTAGGTATTGCACTGAATTAGGTTATAGACTTCCGGCGCCCCGCTTGCCTCAGCTGCATTTCAAAGTGTCCTCGTCGACCTACACAGGGGTAATCGACTCAGAGGTATACTGATACCCGGCTGCACTCGGCGCAACTTTCGCCGGAATGACACAAAATATATACTATAAATGAATCAAGCGATGGAGATGGGACTGGAAGTTGTGATTTTTCTTTGCGACGTTTTGTTGGGTTGAAAACAGTCAAGGTGCTCTATGACAATGAAGGAGGCAATCGGCAGCGAATTGGGCTACCCTTACGTATGGATTCCAGGACTATCGTATATCGGACATAAATCGTTCAAAAGCTAACGATTACGTCCAGTTCAAAGCTCGATAGATTGCCCCGGAAGTGGCGAGCAGATCGAGTATAGGAACGTTGGTAAAGGAGCAGGATGCCGTGAATGACATAGGAAGCAGAAAGGTGATGGGGTAGGTAGTAGTAGTTCTCCGGGTGGACCGCGAGTTGAGGCCCATCCCAAATAAGCGAATCCCCACAGCCGTTCTCGGTGTCGACCACTAAGAATGTCAGGAGTGGGTGTGTCCCACCCCGGTTTTGGTCTTATTCTTCCCGAGCCGTGCCTGGGTCTGGGTCTAGTAATACTAGGTAGAATAAAAACGTGCATCAGCGTACAGTACATAGGATGTAGGTGTGTGTGTGTGTCAGTGCGTGTGTACTTAAGCTACTTATTGTCCTCCTACCCTTTTACCTACCTGCTTGACTTGACCTACTTTTAGTCCTCCCTCCCTCACCCGCCTCCTTGGCTAGACAGACAAACTTTTACAACTTCTCCCTCTGCCGTCGCGTCGGTCGAACCGAGCCGCATTAGCATCCACAACCTCGACTATAACACCTTCCTTGAGAGTTTCGACGCGTCTTCCCCAGCTCTGACCGCGTACAACTAAAGGATTCACTTAGCCTTATATGTATATGTATGCATGCGCACCCTTACCACTACGCTTCCTCCTGCCTACCTATCTCTAGACCGGACTACTCCCACCAATGGTCCCTTTCCCACTTTGACTCCCACAACAACGCCCTCAAAGCCCCAACAGCAAGCCGAATTGACCTCTTTTATGCCTTTCAATCCCTTCAGGATCCACTTACACTGTCGTCAATACGCATAAGGCTGACTTTCAGCCTTGCAGATCCTCACGCTTGCGGCTACTCTTCCCACATAACTCCTTGCGCCACCATGGTAGGTTGTAGCCGAGCCATTATACTGAAGTAGTGCAGTCCCTTATGTCTATAGGTGCTTTTCAAACGGAAACCGGTGCAGTTTGTTCAGGCTCCAAAGCTCGAGGATGATTACCTGGAGGTAAGTGACTTATATCAGCCTACGCAGCATACAGTTACCCATGCCCCGCTAACACATATGCCGGCCAGGTCTGGCATATACCCCAAACCGGGGAAATATTTTTATGTTACGAGCAATATCTATCTCGGTAAGTCTAACCGTATGCTTCGGGTGAAGATATGAGCTCCTGCTAAGACTATGTCGCCAGTATGGACTTCTACAATCAGGTTAGTGCTATACTTGTCTTGGCGTGTGGCCCTTCTTTTGCGACTGACCAACCCCCTCCCCCCCTCTAGCCACGATTCATATGTCAAATATCTGGTCACTCCGGCCTGACTTTCTTCGATGCTCTCAAGAGTGAGGTAGGTATTGTTCCTTTTTCTGCCGGGACTGTCGCGCCTCTAATCGACCGTATAGCTTGCCGGCGCCGAGGAAGTCGAACAGGCCTTTCCGGAAGCACTTAAGGGTCCCGTATTACGGCGCGTCCAGTTTCAGACGATATCGAGAATCGATACGCTCGTCGACATGATCTACGAAGAATTTAAAGCCGACTACTACCCGGGCGAGGCCGTCACGATCACCTTGGCCAATGGTGAGCGCTTGTCAGGCATAGTCAGAGACAAGGCGCGCTTGGGCAGTAAAGTGCTCCCCGATGGAACCCTGACACAACCGATTTCGCGATACTTCACTAGTATTGATGGTCGCCCCGACGAGGAGGCCGTCGTCGACAGCAATCATATATTCCGTGACAGGAAGATATTCACCAAGTCGGTTCTGCGGTCGTTCATCAAGAAGACTGTCACGCGAGAGTCGTGGACCGGAGCGCCGTGGTTGGTTAAGCATGACGTGGCCGCGCAGTATCATATCGATACCCGTGTCCCGCCGCATCTGCGATACGATAACAAGCTTATTGAGCGAAAGCAGCATCAGGCGCAGAGGAAGGCGCATCAGCCAAGCCATAGCCCGCAAGAGTTGAATGGCATGGCTGGCGCTTTCCCGCCTTTCGGTACGGGTCCCGCTCGACTGCCAGAACTGAAACCGGCTCCGAAGAGCCATAAAGCGAAGACTCAGCAGCAACCTCCTCCGCCCCATCCCGGGCCGCATATTAAAGGGGGACCGAATCTGTTTATCGGGGAGGACCCCGGTCCCGTCCCACATGTGACTGGCAACAACCCCTTTCAGTTCCCGGTACCATTTCGGCATAACATGCTGCCACCTCCGCCGCCTCCCACCTTTACTCAACCCGAACCGCCGCCGCCGCCTCCTCCGCCGAAGTACCCTATCGAGGACTTGCAGTTAGAGCCCCGGGAGGATTACGTTCGGCCGGCGTTGAAGTTCCTGTGCAGCGACCCTCCCGAGGGCGTCGTCGACAGCGGTGCGCGAAATGACAAAATATTAATGAAATCAATCGGACCCCTGTTGGAGACCTGGAACACGCTGAATGTCTATTGCGAAATCTTTAAGCTCGACTCATTCACCTTCGACGACTTCGTCCAAGCAATGGAGGTCGCCTCCGTCGATACGCCGTGCCAGCTGTTTTCCGAGATTCATTGTGCGGTTCTCAAGCACATCGTCAGTGCCGAGGCGGACGGAGGCAAGCTTCAGGTAACCCTGCCGGACCTTGACGAGGATGACGAAGAGGAAGAGGACGAGGAACAAGACAGCTCGATGCCGACTCCCGAGCCTGAACCAGAGCCGAAACCAGCGGGACGTGCCACTAGGAGTAGCCTAGCCAAGTTGGAGGCAGAAAGAATAAAGGCCGAGGCTGCGGCAGCCGAGAAGGAGGGGACGCCGGAACCGACAGTCAAACACCGTGCGCCAGATGTTCTGGCTGACTTCGACTGGATAGAGAACCTGAAGCAACGACAATTCAAGGACGGCGGCTGGGAGCTGATCATGGTCGGACTTCTGCATCAACTGTCCAAGGACCCTCGTCAAACCGAGGTCTGCGAGGAGTTGCTAGGCAAACTCGTGCCTCCGGACATCGAGCCAAGCAGGGAGACGGTTCGCGAACAGTACGGAAATCTTGATATGAATCTCCGCATATCGGCTTTGCAGATCATCTGCATGTTAATCGCCGATACTAAGGCCATGCGCGGTCACATAGAGGAATGCGCCGAAACAATGACGGGTTACCGTAAGGAGAAGATCGAATGGCAAAGAAATCGCAAACAAGCGTGAGTATAGTCTTAATACCGTCGGATCGTCCACAGTACCATACTAACATATTATAGCATTGAGGACCTCAAGGTTCTAAACGACCAGCGCAAAATCCTCCTTCCGGATAACATGCCTCCCTCGCCGCCGGAAGATGGCACTGAAGCCGCAAAGGGCAAAACTAATGGAGACGTCAAGATGACGGATGCTGAAGACACCCCGGACGAGCCGGAAGACGAGGTCGCTGATTCCGACGAAGAGACCCACGGTCGTCGCAGCCTTCGGAGAGGCGGTGACCGAGCGGCTGAGCGTCAGCGGAAGCGTGAAGAGCAAGAGCGGAAGAGAGAGGCCGAATTAGCTGCGAAGGCGCCGAAACAGTCCAAACAGTTCTTGAAAGTCATGAAGGATATCCAGAAAAAGGAAGACTACATCAAGAAGTGCGAGGAAGAAATTGCTGTTCTCGATAACGACCTTAGAGAGGCCGACTGTGGACGCACTCGAGTTCTGGGAAAGGATAGATTCTGGAACCGATACTACTGGTTTGAGCGCAATGGCATGCCTTACGGGGGCTTACCAAACAGCTCGACGGCCGATGCGGGCTACGCGAACGGTTGCATATGGGTTCAGGGGCCGGATGACATGGAACGGGAAGGCTACATTGACCTTGCGCCGGAGTATCAGGATGAGTACAAGGCCAAGTTCAAGATGACGGTGCCACAGAGGAAGCGGATGGAGGAGGGGCGCACCAGCGTCTTCAATGCTCGGCAATGGGGCTATTATTCCAATCCGAGCGAAGTCGACTCGCTCCTCAACTGGCTCGACCCGCGCGGCTTCAACGAGCTGAAGCTTCGCAAGGAGATCCTGGCCTTCAAGGAGAAGATAGTCGAGGGGATGGAGAACCGCAGCAGGTACCTCAGCACCGATGAAGAGTCCAACAAGGAGAAAGACAAGGAGAAGGAAGCCAAGGAGGAGACAAAGCGCATGACAACCCGCACCAAGGCGCAACCTTCCCCCGAGCCGGCCGGCTATCGCTGCCTCAAGTGGACGAACACCATGGCTATCGACGAGCTCGGACATCTCCACGGTGAGGACCCACCCCCGCCGAAGCCGAGGAAGGGGAGAAAATCTCGGGGATAATGGGAAATCTAAAGATTCGCGACCCGCCGCAAGGATCCTCAACGCAGCAACGAGACGCATTACCATCGACCTGTATGAATATCTAAATCAATTGCAGCAATGGAACAATGTCCCATTTCCTATTGCGGAGTTGTGCAACCTATGCAGACCCGTCCATCTCGGAAAGATACTCTACTCCCATTTTGGCAATCGGTCGCCACCCGGTAATTCGCTCCTCCTCCCGTCCTGGGTTCGCGCGATGGCAGAAGACATCTGCGTCTCTTCTCCCCTACTCGCTGGTCCCCTCCCCACTCTCACGACGGCATCGTGAGACATGATGAACGTTAAACATTCTGCTTTCTCAGCACATAGACGTATTATACGAGCATTTGACATTTGCTGGCGCACGAGGCATCTTGTTGGTTTTCGGGTTTTCAGGGCCAGGGGTTGGCTTGTCGCTTAGACGTGCGGATGTATATGAGTGTCAACGGGGAGCGGACGGCGTCCACGGACGATGGCATGGAAACGGGAGGGACGAGTCATGTATGGCGCAGGGGCGGCTCTTCAAAAATGATATTACGTCTAAAAGTCGAGCTCACCCCCTATTGGTGTGGCACATCTCGACAACTTCATCTCTCTACCGATCCACAACTCTACGTTGGAGAACAACTGCGATGTTCCTCGATTTACTCTTCACGCGGCGAGTCTGACGCGGTGGTGGAAGCGTTCTCGCCTAAGGTCGCTAAGTTCGTAGACTGCCCGACTGCACCCGGGACGACGTACTCTACCTGATCCTAGCGAGTGGCTCTCTTACGCATGCCACACTCGCTCTCTCTCCGGCTGAGTGGGACGGGACCCTGTGCCTTCGAGCGTGGAGGCTATCTACTCTACGCCCTACGTACCTACCTAAATAGAGAGAATTTCAAGCGATTGCAATACAAAGTGATGACCCTGTTCTTTTCTCTGTGTGATATCGGCTTCCTAATGACTTTGCTTCGTTGTTCCGTGTGATCAATTCGTCAATCTTCACGCTCTGGGGGAGTATCGAATTGACCCCTTAAGTTGAGGGTATTCGCCGGGAAAGGAAAGGCGTAAGGAGGCACAGCAAGCATCTAACTGTTTAGTTCAATCGCCCCCCTCGGCTACAACCTCTATCCACGGCACCTCATATACAACGGTCAGAGCGAAGTGGACCAAAAGCTCAATGGCGACCCTAATGGACCTCAACCTACCCACCGGTCCGGGAGGAGCCAAGGCCCGTACGTATTCTGAACAACGAAAGCCCATCATAGACAGACACTGCTGCCTTGCCTCGTCATTATCCGGAGTATATAAATAGACGGACGACACGAACCAGCCACGCTTCCATCCATGGCCATGCATGTTAAGAATCCACAGCGTTCCCGAAGTAGCACTCGTATGCGATAGCTGGATCCCGTACCGTACATACGTACGACGTACGGTTAATTACCTCACTTGACGGGCGGGACTCATCAGTCAGCCAGCCAGTCCTGCGTGCTTGCAAACTTGCCCCCTCCGTCCTCCCCCACGACCACGCGATGTCTATACATCTATGTCTCTCACAGCCAGCCAAGCGGTCCTCTCGGTCGGCAGCAGAACACGGCCCGCCACGCAGCCGGGTCGTTGTCCCCCGTCCCCATCCCCCATCCCCCATCCCCAATCCCCGACAGACCCTGACCGGCATCTGCCGGTGCCAGGGGGCTTTCCGTCTTCCTGCCTGGCGCTTTCCTGCTACCCACTCTTTTTCCTTTCTCTTTTTTTTCCCCCCCTTTCCCCGAGCATTCCCCTACACCGGCCGGTGGCTCAATGGCTCTCATTCCGCGACATGTTCCCCACGCCCCTTTTTCCTACCCAGGCGGGCTCATGGCCTCCGTCCGTAGCCGCTCCGTCCCTGGCCCCGCCCGTCGTTGGTAGTGCAAGGAAGGGGTCCGGAAACCAACCCCCCCGGGTTTCCTCCTCTTCTCCCCTCTGCGCCCGCGACGGAGGGGCGGCTTACTTCCTCGAATCCCAGCGAGCGGCGAGAGTCTGCGGACAAGCCGCGTCGTAACCTAGGTAGGAATGACTTGGCCGAGGGCCGCAGCGGGGCCTGCCGTATACGCGTATGGCCGGTAATGGTTTCCTCGGGGTTCTCCGCTCTTATCCTTGCCGTGCCTGCCCGCGGTTTACCACGCAGTCGCCGCCCAGAGGGTGGAACTACCTAGCCCCTCCCAGCAACGATCTGGTTAACGGACGTACTTTTACGCACGTACAGCACGGCGCCGAAGAAGACAGCCTCCGTCCTCACCTTTCTCTCTCTGACTGTCGCGGGTCGAATGGTGGGTAGAACGGCATGCCCTCTCCCGGCGTTGTTCTCGAGGGGATATGAATAGTAGCTTAGGTGCAGTTCTTTCTCGACTGGAGGGGTAGAGAAGGCGCCTCGAGGTGAGTCCCTAGTTATGTCAAAATCGCTGTTCTTCTCGGTAGGTACGTACTTAAGAATGCTAAATCGTCTTTTTCACCAGTACTAGACGATAGCCATATGAGCATCGAATACAGGCGGGAGTGAAATCGGGTCCTCAAAGAGGTTAGTCCACGGAACGGCCATGGTTGAAGCTACGTGAGTTGGTAGTTTCCGGAAACGCAGCGGGAACCTTTAATCTTCTTGAGGGACGTGTGTCCCTAAAATCAAATTATATTCATCTACCTAGTTACACGGCTAGCCACCACGCCTAACCTCCCATTATGCTTGCTCCTCGAATTGGGACTCCACGGAGGCTTCCTAGAGCTTACGCCGGTATATCAGGCATGTATGTAAGGATGGGGGTTGTTGCAATCTAGACTGCCCACCTGGATAGTCCTAGTCCTCCTGTCATCGTTTCTCCTGTGGGAAGTATCGGGCAAGATGTCCTTTCTCCTAATCGACAGGCCCCCACGGATAATTGTTCCCTCGGTTTAGATACTTTTTTTTTTTGGCTTTTGCTATGTTATCGGTGACCAACCATGTTTCACTGGGAACAGCTAGTTCGTAGCCAGCGCTTGTCCAGACTGGCGTCGTTGATTGGATGCCATTCGGATGCGCTCATACTGTAGGAATGTATGGCTTGGGATCTGCTGCTGAATTAGTTATTAGTGCCTGGCGCCTCGAGTATGGCGACTGTATCAGTTTTGACATCGAGGTAATGGAGCGGTGACCTTGAGGAGTGTCAAGAAGTCAAAGCTGCGAAAACTGATGAGGGAAAGAGGTATTCAACCTGCAGCAGCGACAGAGGTTGTTGCCGACGAGTGTTGTTGTCTTTTCGGGGGAGGTGCCGAGCCCTAGACCGTGAGTTAGCAACCATCGTACGGGGAGGATAAAATCTTGCTGAGTATCGTGGCAATGTTCTATCGTTAATCCACCACTCATCATCCCTACATACTTCGGTGGGAGCGTTACGCTTCCTGTCGAGCTTCTTAAGCGGCGGCTTGGGTTTTGTTTCTCCGGGCTCGAAGACGTCATCGGGTAGATTGGTGCTACAAGGCATTAGCAACCTGGTAAAGGTGATACGAGGTCGACGTACTTTTTGACGTGCTGAATGGACAAGAAGTTCAACTCGGCCTTGTACTTCTCCCACTCGCTACACATCGTCTTAAACGTATTGACTTGGAAGGAGAGGTCCAGGGATTTTGCACCTAACAAGTTACCGTGTTCGGATTAGGTATCATCCAGACGTTTTCGACACTGGGACCAAATGTGCGACGGGCTAAACCTACCTTCGGCGAGCTCGAGGCCTATGTAATGTGTCGTAGTATAGACCTTCGAGCCGCGGACGAACGGGATCTTCTCTACCTTGCTCTTTTCATCATCGGGTCCGGGCTTGATACTCGGAATCGTATGCAGAGCGTTCTCGGCTTTTACCTCTGCATCGGGATCGGACTTGATTTTCGTCTCGCCGTTAGTTTCCGTGTCATCTTGCTTCTTGACGATCTGTTCATCTTCACTGTCATCGTCGTCTTTGACCTCGTACTTGAGGCTGCCGTTTTGGACATCCAAGAATTGCTCCTCGTTCTCAACCTTATGCCGTCGCTCGTACCCCTTGTTGAAAGGTCGCGCAATAGCAATGTAAGGTAGTCGCTCAATATCCCCTACCAAAACTCGAACCTTGGATTCGACGAAGCCGGACCATATCTTGTGGGCATCTTTGGTGTGACTGGTGGCTATTACTGCCAAATAATACTTATGGTCAGCAGTAAAAAAGGTATGCTTAGTGAAAAGATCCTTCCACGGGCGTTTCTTGGCCTGGATTTCCTCGACAATGGCAGAACCACGCTCGAGTTCGCGCTGGATGATCGCCTTGGTAGAATGGGTGATGTTGAACGTTGCACACATCTGAGGGTATGCCGGAGTGATGACGGGCATCAGGTGGTAACTGTCGCTCCGATACACCTGATGTCTGTTAGCTCGATGGAGCTTCCATGCTGCGGCGGCAACTAAAAGATCTTACCTTGGGGTTCCAGACGCGCACGTTGAGAGGACCGTCGTCGGGATGCTTTAGTTGTACAGGTTGAGGCCACCGCCATATCTTCATGATCTGGAAGAACTTGGCCACAAGCGTGGCGGGAGCGGCCTTCGGGTAAAGTTGGCAGGTCCGCGCAACCATCATGGCCCATACAACTCCGCCGGGAAATCCGATGATGTTGGCGTAGATGGCGCGGCGCTGGGCCCATAACTTGATGGCTCGTAGGGCCAGGCGGAAGGTCCTTGGTTCGGGAACCAGGTTGAGAATCTCCTCAGTGACCCTATTTCCATTTAAGGATCGGAGTTCGCGGTCGTCCAAACCACGAAGGTACTCATTGTTGGTCAGTTTGAGCTTTCCATGTGGCGGAAACTGGTTCAGCGTGGCAATCCTCGAGAAGATCAGGTCGATGCTGATACCCCAGTACTCGAACTTGATAATCGGCACGAAAGCATCCTCTACGGGAGTGAGATCTGTGATTGCGCCCTTGGGAGCCATCTCTTGCAATAGGCCTGGGAAGTATTTGAAGTAATCCTCACGCGTGACGTATCGTGGGGCCGTGACGAGGGTGTCAATATCCGAACCAGGGCCATAGACTCCAAGACAATAACTACCATAGGTGAAGATCTCACCCCGTGCATCTCGTATTAGGACCTCATTCGTTGGCTCTTTCTCTCTCGCAACCCGCCTCACGAATTCGTCGGCGATAACCTGGAGCGACGCGAGGACCTGCTTTCTGTATAACTTGTGAGCTAAGCCGGAAAGGAGAAGAGCGTGTAATTCTTGGACTCACCTCTTGTCCGTCTCAGCAGGCGACTCAAATTGGTTCTGGTTCCTTAGTTCTTCGAGGAGAGCCTCACTAGCCTGCACCTCTGCCGGGGTAGGGAGCGTAGTCGAGATTGGAGGCGTGATGCCCCAAGTTTTCTCCGTGGTCGCCATAACGAACTGCGGCGCCCGTAAGTGGGATGTGCTGAGTTAAGTGTCAACGACAGCCGCCTCCGATAAGTACGAAGGGTTGAGGATCTTAAGGTGGGCGCTAAGAATCGAGGTCGTTGCGCGAGTCGAGAGACAGACTGGCGGTCTGGTGTTGTTAGCTGATGAGAGTCGCGATTGGCGATGTCGCTTTTACGGTTTCGTTCAGCTGGTTTGGCATCGATTCGGATCGGGGAACGTCAGCAGGACCAGACAAGTGCAATGTCACCGCATCTATGCCCTTGTTCGCGGCTAAAACAAGGCCGACGAAATAGAATAAGAAACTGTACACATAGAAGTTAAGAGAATGAAAACAAAACAAAAGATGGTGGTGTTGATGACGACGGGGGGATGGCGTTGTGCTGGATTAAAAGGCAAAGCCACCGCTAATCATCAACAACTTTGGGGTGACGATAAGGAACACAGGAATTGTTGTACTTCGTGGGTACTTCCGTGCCTACCAAGTTAAAGAGACGTGTGTGAATTTCAGGCCTTGAAGCATTAATGAACATTACGTAACGTATTGAGCTGTGCTAATCACTAATAAAAGAAGGCCGCAACATGGATTGATCAACTGCCAGTGCTTTTAATAGGTTCGCCTAAACTTTTAGCGCGCCATAAGCGCCATCAGGCGAGATAGTATTAGGTACATTGTACATAATTCCGCTTAAGAGATTTTTTGGGTAGCAAATTTCTGGAAATTTTCCAGAAAGTTTGCCTACGCTGCACAGCATCCCATTACTATGTCTTCAAAGATAATCGGGCGATCTACAACATATGAAATATCTACCTACTGGGTCAAGGTCCAAAGTGGACGACATCTCGGGCCGCAAGCCAGAGACCCGGTTCATGGAATCTGAAGAATCATTTGGTTCAGACGTAACTTACAAGTCTCATAAAATGGCCTAAGCATATCAGAATCCCACGAATGTCAAGAGTGCATTAATTATATATCCAGGTGGATTTCATCATGCCGGAGCGGAATCTTACAAATAAAGAGAGGTAGGTATACGCATCCCGTTCTCGGCTGGTATGCAGAGGGGCTCAAACGTCCATGCCCCAAAGCTTCGCCCACTCGTCCGCAAGCATGATAGAATCGAACTGCCACTGCTGGCGCCTCGACAGCCAGACTGCAAAGGCCCCCAAGATACCAAGGCTGCCCACCACTTCCAGCGCGATCAAACTGCTAACTTTCAATTCCGCAACTACCTGCAGTAACCCTAGAGGATCCTGGTGGTGTTTTGTCCTCCCCGACAGCTCGCGCTTCGAGTCTCTTCTGTTCCGAATAGAGCTCTTACGATTCGGCTCATTGATAGCCACAAGCGTGCCATCTTGCACGCATTCGTTTAGCCGCACCGGGCGCTCACCACGGAGAAGCGCTTCAAACCTTGCCCGTTCGCTGGCGAGGCTCCGCTGGAGGTCGGCTGCCCAGTCAGCTACCTGAAACTGAGGCCGGCTATCGACTGGACCTTGATCGTAAGCACGCGCCAGTGCTAAAGAAGGCCTCCCTATTAAAGCACCTGATGTTCCGGTCAGTCCGGACCGGTGGTCCGGATCAGGGAGGGTAAGTGGCTGATACAGGTGACGAGGTCTCGACAGCGGGATATTTCGCCATTGGAGATATTTCTTTGCCGCAGCATGTCGCAACCATGATGCGCCATTCGGGCTAAAGATGTTCTCGACTAGGTAGGTCAGCTCTGTTGAAAACAGCGGCTGTACGTAGTCGGGGCTCATCAAGAGGCTCGCGTCCATTACATCGTGGTCAGATCCTGTTGCGCTGGAGACTGCATAAGGAGCGGTTATTGAAGTTCCAGCTTGTTTTTCACCAGATGAGGGTATAAAGCTAAAGACCCGAATATTGGCATCGCGAAGTTGGCCAGCAATTCGCGCTTTCGATGCTAAGATCTGTTCTGGCGACAATTTGTCTGCTTGTGCCAGAACCGGAATGACGTTGGTCAATGGCGCCAGTCGGCGGATATACTCGATATCGGCTGGTTTCAACCCTGCAAGGACGTCAGGAAAAAAAAAACCCCCCCGGCTCATATGAGACGACTGACTATTTGAGATGAGGTACAACACGACATCGACTTGGAAGCCGCCGTCGCCCCCGAGCATATTCAGCATGTCCGATTCGCTCAGATTATCTGAAGACACGCGATCCAAGTGGGATTCCACGTATTCAACGCAACGCACAATGGTTTCCATAACCTACCAGCGTTAGCCAGTCCAAAGATAACGACAATGCACGTAGCTTACCGATGAGCCGTTTCCATATCCCGAAGTGTCAACAAAGCAGATATTTCGCTCTAAGATACTATCGCCGAAACTCTTCCGCCTTCGAGAGACTGGGAACTCGTCCAGTTCACCCCACCAGTCAGGATAAGGCTTTGTACTGGCGAATATCTCCGAGATATGAGTCGTCGAGTTAGAACTCGTTCTTGGCGCGGTAGAAATTTTCCTCGATTTGGATGATCTCGTACCAGGTTGTCCCGACGACGCGATGGGGTCGATGTGGACAATATGCTCGCAAGTCTGGACAATTGATCTAATGAGCGAGGTCTTCCCGACGCCTGTGATGTGCAGAGATCATCCCGTTAGCAAGGGATAGAACGGGAAAAGGCGGCTCTGGTAAGGAGAGCATACCAGAGTCACCGGCCACCAGCACCTTCAAACGTCCCATACTTTTCCCGGTTGCTGTGAAAGGACGACGTGTTGGCATTCTAATGCTAGGCATGATGAACTGGGGATCAGCGCCGCTTTGGCCCGGACTTCCTGCACTCTCCTCGTCATGCTCCTCTTCATCAGAGCTGACAGCATGCTCCGAAATGGAGCCAGCGGAGAAGGCTCTCATGGAAGATCGGCTGCTAATAAAAGAGTCTGTTACCGAAGTCCCTAGCATCATCGGGGTTATCGGACGCGATACGGATGGCTGACGGGACGCCACGGACGCCGGACTATATGTAAAGGCAGATGCTCTAGACATGGGTGAGTACGTATGCGCATAATCGCTTCCTGATGGGGCCCGAGCTGCTGTGGATGGCTCGTCATCCTCGTCATCATCCGTATCGTCCTCGTGGGTAGACAAGGTAGGATTCCCCAACTCGAAGGTTGTCTTTCGCGGGCCTCTGAACAGCGGGCGAGCGTTTGATTGCTCAATGTATGAATCGACGGTAGCTTCGTCAGCGAAAACAAAGGACATATGGCTGTTGGAAGCAGACGTGGTCGAGCTCAGGAGAGGGTTCGCGTCATGATGAGCTGCGGGGCGCTGACGCCTTGACCAGGCATCGCTGCCAGGAAGCGGTCGCATTTTTGTGACTTGGAAAGATTAAGGTATCGCGTACAAGCTGACATGAGATAGAGTGTCGCATGAGACTCTGGAGGCGAAAAACAACCCCCCCAAGACGATAGAAACCTTGGGGTCTGAAAAGGCGGAATAACTACCATGTAAAGCTATAGGACAGGAATTGATGAGGTGGACTCGGAGGTGGAGAGCGAGCACTACCTATCTGGGCTATTAGGTTACGAGTCGGTGCGACGGTAATGCCCCTTTAGAGCATGTCAAGGTCATGCCCACCTAACTTGGGGTGCACGGGGTACTAGTGTTAAACTTTTCCACATTTGCCTATCGGAGCATCTCATATGTACATAGAGCTTCCGTCATCTCAACCTTGGAACCACGACGAATATTGATATACATATGTATGTAGTTATATAAATATATAAGTATGTAGTTATATGTATATGTCTATGTATTTGTTATGTATATATGTGAATATACAAATATTGAACCTGACGACCCCGCATCCCAGATTGACACGAATTCCAGTCGCAATATTCCTATTATTCGGTACTCTGAAACGCAGTTGTGCCGTTCGCCATGAGTAAGTGCATGGAAGAAAGATACTTCCGTATTTCGTACTTATGCGCTTTGCTATGTAAGCTTCCGCAGGGTCCATCCCCATTCTTTTACCGCCGGCCAGGGATCACGACCAGCCGAGCTACTCACTGGGACTGGGCAAGGGGGCGCTGCTTGTAGAAACTGCCCCACGATTCGCCCCTCACCCGCTTTGCAGACTCATCACATCGTGCGAGCGAGGCGCCGGCTGAACCGAGTTTACTTACGATTTTACTCACTACCTACCACCATAAGGTATGGAAGGCTAGAAAAACAAAGTTCGACTTGTCGCCGGCATACCTACCTCCTACATCTATCTTCGTGATACCAGACTCCAGTACGTTCGTTAGTTGTCTTTCTCTTAATCCAGCTATTCTACTGTCGACGGCCCGCTTGCCTTGTAGCGATTGGATTGGGTACTACGAACGTAGCGGGATTCGATCCGGAATCTGCTCCATCAGGCCTTACCTCTTCTTCTTTTTCTCGTCTTTCCCAGCTCGCTTATATCCCTATATACTGAGAACTTCCTTTAGCGCCTAGCATCCGGGGGGATACCATCGAGGCCAGATTTATTCTTGCGAAGACGTTGCTGCTTGCGACTTTCTTGTCACCTTCCTTCACCACGGCGTCTAGGAAGGACGTCCCTGAGTCCAGCACTCGAGATATACTAAAGAAGACTTGCACTGCTGGAAGTGTCTTGTTCGACCCCAGGTTCACGTCGGCCAAAGCTCCGCCTCCCGTTCCTCACTACAATATCTACGACCCTCCGACTGGCACGACTGCATTCGCTGCTCAGCTGACCAAGATGGACCCCAAGAGACATCCGAGTTCCTTCCAGCAGCTGGAGAAGTTAGGCGAAGGAACCTATGCTACTGTAGGTTGCTCTAGGGATGAGATGCCGTGAGACACTCGTACACTAACCTATGTTACCCGCGCCGCAGGTTTTCAAGGGCCGGAATCGTCAGACGGGCGAACTTGTCGCACTGAAGGAGATCCACCTCGATTCGGAAGAAGGCACCCCGTCGACGGCTATACGAGAGATCTCCCTGATGAAGGAGCTGAAACACGAGAACATTGTCGCGCTCCACGACGTCATCCACACCGAAAATAAGCTCATGCTCGTCTTCGAGTTCATGGACGGCGACCTCAAGAAGTACATGGATACCCATGGCGAACGGGGAGCCCTGAAGCCTATGACCATCAAGTCTTTCATGTACCAGCTGCTCAAGGGGATCGACTTCTGCCACCAGAACCGTGTCCTACACCGCGATCTCAAGCCGCAGAACCTCCTCATCAATTCTAAGGGCGCGCTTAAGCTTGGCGACTTCGGCTTGGCCCGCGCCTTCGGCATTCCCGTTAACACTTTCTCCAATGAAGTTGTCACCCTCTGGTATCGCGCTCCCGACGTCTTGCTCGGGAGTAGGACTTATAACACGAGTATCGACATATGGTCTGCGGGATGCATCATGGCCGAAATGTACACGGGGAGACCGCTATTCCCCGGCACGACCAACGAGGATCAGATCGTACGCATCTTCCGCATAATGGGTACGCCTACGGAACGAACCTGGCCCGGCATCACGCAGTTCCCCGAGTACAAGCCGACGTTCCAGATGTATGCTACTCAGGACCTACGCGCCATTCTTCCGCAGATCGACCAGCTTGGCATCGATCTGCTGCAACGGATGCTCGTGCTTCGTCCTGAGCACCGTATCAGCGCTCACGATGCTCTACAACACCCGTGGTTCAGCGACTTGGTCATGCAGCAACATCCTAATTACCGCGGCCGGTAATCCCCGTACGGCGTATATCCTTCTTTCTGCGAGCTGGTACAACAAAAGTCTCCCTGATCTATGCGATTCCGTGCTTGGGGCGGGTTGTTTCCCCAACACCATGTCCATAGTACTCGAATAGCCACTCCAGGAACCATGCGTATCAACATGATTTCCATACAGACTTCGATATCATCAGAACCCTAGCTATGATTTTGTTTTCGAGAAATGACGAGGTAACTAAGGTTGGCGAAGAAGCACTTTATTTAGAGGGAGGCGTCTGGTCCGGCTGGGTTGGGGGGCGGCTCGAGTCGAGTACAAATGCGACTTTGCTGGTCATGTCAAGGCGGCTGGGGTAATTAGGATCACGAGCCAGAGTGCGCACAAGCTATAGATCAATAATGATACCACATTTCTTAAGGAGTGCCAAAGCTTCACATAGCAGCATTATTCATGGTAATTGGCATGTACTGACTGTCCCTTACTGTTCGAGTGCATAAGTGCTGCGTCTGCACGCCTGGTAGATCCCTCGAAAAACCCACGACGTGACCCATATTGCATTGTTCTGATATAAGATACAGTTCGGTTAAATCACTCCGTCCACAAAACTCGTACTGCGGCGGCCGTTGTGTCGAAACATCTTCGTAGGTGAGTTCTGTTGCTTGGGAGAAACAGGTGCTCTGGTAAAATACGTTTGCCAGCCGGATGATTACGTACTATTACTGCTGACATAATAGCACATCGAGTCAGCCGAACAATCATGCGTCAGTCATATACACTAATAGGGAATGGAGCTATCAACTAATGGGATCACCCCTCGGGGTGTTCCGTTGGATAAAAGAAGTCGCTATCGTCTAGGGGTTAGGACAACACGTTGTGGAAACACTTCCCTTAACACGTCTTTGCAAGACCGTGTAAACGCAGGTTCGACTCCTGCTAGCGACACAACTTTTTGGCTTTTCTTTTTCCTTCCTTTTTATATGTTCTCTTTAAGCGACCCGATAACGAGATAAGTGGTGTAGCCTGCGTATCTTACAAGCTTTTAACGCGGGTTTTCTTTTCTCCTTTTATTAAATTTTTTTCTTACGAGGCGACTTTTCCGTTCTGCAACTGCGTGTTTTGCTTGTCCTGGGTGCCAGTTTTGGCGGCCCCAGACCGGCTGTTTTTGGCACCCCCGGCCACAGGTACCGGCCAAAGTCCATTTTACAGACCAGAAACCCGGTGCAACGCCGATGCAGGGCCGCGCAGCATGGCCCCGAAGGGAGCGCAGAATCCAGGATTCGGGCTGCGCAGAAAGTTTAAAATCGAGTTGCTGTCCCATCGCGCGCCTGTCTAGAAAATCCCAAAGAAGAAAATTCAAATCTGCTTGCTGTAATATTGCATTTCATTTTTCTCCGCAACTTCCCGCAGAGCGGCCGTATTGGACTGCTGTTCATTGTGAATGTTGGTCGGGTACATCGTCCAACCTTACCAGGTACTTCGCTATTAGTGTGATTTCGTGGCTGAAATGGACCTGCTAGACTAGACCCGTCCCCAACCAACCAGAGAATGATGTGTGTTATCACTAAGGGGTTCCCTTCTTTCTTTTTGCAAGCCATTTTTGTTTATGCATAAGCCGGAGGCCGTTTCTGAATTTTCCTACTTGTTTGCTTCCGTTGAATTTATTTCAATGCACGAAACCGAATTGCTCCACTGCTGTGCGTATATACTCGTGCTGAATCGAAGCTTAAGAAAAACCATTTCGAGTTGATTGTCACTATCATTCAACAAAAGCCTCCGACATGGGCCACCACAATCGGCACTTCGCGGGCGATCCAAACTCGCTAAAGGGAGCTTGGAGCCCGCCATCTAGCGCAGCGAAGTAAGGTTTGACGCGCCAGAGGGTTGTTTTCCTACGAGATTTTAAATGACTAACCGTGGACCGTAAGCTTTTGCGAGGAAGACTATGTCGTTACACGGTATATCGCTGAGTTCATCAACTCCTTGACAAATCTCGCCTACGGTAGGTCGCCCCGAAATGAAGCTTCCTCGCGCCGCGATAGTCGATCGGTCCGAGCCGAACAGGCGCTGACATTAGTTAGTTTTTCTGGCCCTCCGAGTAATGTACGGACCGGGAAGTCGCGGGTTGCTGAGGCCGAAGTGGGACTTCATGTCACTTTCGCTCCTGAACCTCGGGATCGGTTCGTTCCTCTTTCACGCGACACTCCGCCAAACACTCCAATTTGTGGATGATCTCTCGATGATTATCCTGGCATGGTCTATGCTGCAATCGGTAGCCACTGTTCGACAATCGCCTGAGAAAGCTCGAGCGCTTTCGATCCTTCTAGGCGTTGTTGTCGCTCTATTCTGCACATTCTACGTCTGGTCGGGGAAGATTATCTACCACGTAATCGCTTTCGCCACCATGATTGGCCTGGTTTCTTTAAGATCGCAATATCTATATCACTGGAAGCCCATCTTTCCGGAGGATAAACGCCCATCTTGGAACATTAGAACCCGGCAGTCAATCTTTACGTGCCTTTTCGGGTACGTTCTCTGGAACATCGATCTCGAGTTTTGCGCCGAACTTCGAGCTATACGGGAACAAATCGGTCTGCCTTGGGCGTGGTTGCTTGAGCTCCATGGGTGGTGGCACATTCTGACTGCTATCGGCGCAAGCCAGTTCATGAACGTAGCCAGGGAGACTCACGGAGAACTCCAGAGTCAGAAACGGAGGTAATACGCCGGTATCCCCAGAATAGCTCAGATCCAGGCGGCCAACTTTTAAACGCGGGGGATAGACATTGGGATATTACTGTGAGCCATTGAGAGACCCTAGGCTATCTAGACATTAAAATCGATATGGGTATTGATACACTTATTAGACTAAAATAGCCGAAGCAAACTCATCCTTTTGACCTTTCAAGCAAACGACGCAGCCTTCAGCGCTCGAGACAACCAGTGTCAATACCTGTTTCTCCTCCCCTACCTTGACGACAGATTCCGTTTTTGGTACTTCCATGGAGGGAAATACCTGAACCATCCTAGCTACCGTGTAGGATACCAATAGGTACGCAAATTCCTCTGAACTCCTGGTTAGCATTCCCTTTTTCTTTGGATTTGTCATCGACTAGGAAACTGAGAGAATACTTACGTCCCAGACACAATCTTGGCCTTGCATTGAATGGCAAATATGCGTACCCAATGTCCTTCGAAGCATCTTCCTCCGAGCGCTCAGGTCGGAACTCGTCTGCATCTGCACCATAAATATCTTTTCGCCGATGCATAACGTAGACTCAATAGCCCAGTCCCTCGCCTGGCCGAACGAGAACGGGAGATTTTCCATCTGGACCGCCTCCGGTTGGAAGGGTTGTGAGTCGAATAGCTTCTCGGGAATTGACCGGAACAGACGGGTAGAGTCGCAGTACTAGAGTGATCAGGACGGGCCGCGTCCGCGTAGACCATTGGACAAGGTAGAGTCCCACGTACCCTAGTTGATAACATTTTGGAGAAAGGACATTCGCCTCAGATCGTCTCTTGTTAGCACTGATGCATCCCTACCAATGCCACAAATTTCCTTGATCTCGGATCGTAAGCGACGTAACACACGGGGATGTCGTGCGAGGAGGCGGCTTTTGGGCGATTAGGGTTAGTTGATGGTGGCACACTAGAGCAATGACCTGTGATAAAACTCATGATGTCCATTGAAGGCAGCACCCAGTCGTGTCGCGATCGGCCAGGAGAACATTGAGACATTGGTTCCGGATGACTTGTGGATCTTGAGTTTTGCTGCACCAGGGCCTCCACGAATACATAAGTTCCTCTCTCATCCCCTTCGTCACCTGAAACGGCCGCCTTACTTCGCTCTGAAGCTTTGAGAGCCTTGGAGACAGCTTCGCCGACGAATTGATGGCAGATCTTGCACGCATCTTGGGACCTCCTGGTGTTCAGAACCTAATAAAACGGGCCCAATCTCCCTCGATCTGCAAGATACTCCTGAGCCATATTAAACGCCTTTGCAAACTTCGACTCCTGCCCAGCAACCTGGCCCCAGTCGTTGGTGGACGTTGAGTCGCCGAACAAAATGAACATGGTTGTGTCGAAAGTTAATTTGAAGCAAAGGGGCTGCAGGTCAACAACGCCATCTTCCGAAATGGCGTCAATGAGATCCTGCACGCACCTCTTGATCTGTTCAAATTTCTGCCAACGGTTTGACAAGAACTGCGGTCGCAGAAGGCGGCGCGAACTTTTCCACGCCGCCCCGTCCTGAGTGAAGATGCCGCTGCCCAAGAGCGGGTGGAAGGTTGGTGCTCGCAAGCCCAGTCCAGAGTCTGACATGCCCACCAATGGGAGATAAGTTGCGAATTCTGAACAGAAGACTCTCGCTTTTAAGTCAGCCCTTAGTTGGTGACCCTTACCGTTGAAATTTGTCGATAAGATCGCCTCAATGTTTTTCGGGTCAACTGTATTGACACCGCGCCCGCCTAGCAAATTCTGTTCGAAAGTTCTTCCCGATTCTTCCACCACCTGAATGAAAACTGGAGAATTCTCTCCTCTTTAGAGTATCGTAACGCGTTAAGAAGCATGTCGAACCCGAGCGGCCACTTCGCTTTCCCAAGGTCGAACAGGTTGGCAACCATGTTCTGAGGCAAACTGTCACTTGTGCTAGTTGCAGATCAGAATTCTCAACCCCGAATGTGCTCGGGAGGTACACGGCAGATCGGGTCATCACTGCTGACTTACTTACACTCGAATGCGCCACTTCCACCCCATTCTGAGCAGCGCCAATAATATGAACACTATCACCCATGATGAAAGGGACATTGGAATTGGCCGGAAAGGCGACGAGGTAGTCGCATCCATCATTATCAGCTGATCAAATATCTTCGCTCAGATTCTTGATGGGAGCCGCTGCCTGAATTGATCGGAGGAGACTAGCGAGCAAGTTGGTATGGAAAACACCGATGGTAGGGGGGGGGGGGGGGGGGGGGGGGGGGGGGGGGGGGGGGG